>JAKCPI010019235.1:0-17157 GCA_023213315.1 Euborellia annulipes | reverse complement strand
CCGCCCTTTTCCCCACTTGTCTTATGATGATTTCAATCCTTCCTAACATTGACAACAATATTGTTAGCGATTAAATGAGGATTATTCTTTTTTTTTTCTATATAAGTAAAAACACAAGTTATACTTAGATTCAACGGCTAATTAGTTTTAATTATATAGGAAAAAGTAAATTTTCTCCTTCCTTATAAAATTCTATATACATTAAAAAAAAAAAACCCATAAAAATCCATCAAGTAGTTTCTGAATTATAAATTAAAAAAAGAATTAAAAATTAAAATAAATAAATCTCACAATTATTAATCTATAATTATTAATATTTATATAAATTTTTTAAATTTTAATTTAATATGTAAAATACAATCATGTATAAAGGTTTCAACAGTTATGCACATTTAGTAAATGAAAAATTAAATATATACAAATTATATATATACTAAGTTATATGTTTCAAAAGGAGAAAGTTGTTGAATCCTGAATGATAAATGAGTGTTGGAATTCGCATAAATAAATTTATAAAAAAAAAGCACCCTACACTCAGTGGCGTATTCAGGGGGGCCCAGAGGGGCCGGGCCCCCCCCAAAGCCTTCTCCAAAACAAAAAAATACCTAATGTTTTCCCTAATGATTTTTTTTTTAAATAATAATTTTATTAACTCTTATAAATTCTAAAAACTAACAAAAAACTTATAAATAATTGAAAAAATCTCTAATATTTACGAATTTTGTATTAAAATTATTTTTTATTTCAAGAAAAAAAAATTTTTTTTATTTGTTTTTTATTTATAATTATTATATTATCTAAAAAAAATTTCTCCACTTGAAGTTTCTTGGAGAAGAGGGGGGGGGGGGGGTTAATAAAAATTTTGGGCCCCCCCAAGCAGAAATCCTGGCTACGCTACTGCCTACACTAATATATTTTTCTTTTATTATTATATTTTTTTGATTTATTAATTATTAATCATTTATGGTTCATTTTTAATGAATAAATAAAATTTATAACCAAGTGTCTTGATACTAAATATTTTCATATAAAAAATTCATAAACTACTGCACGGATTTGCACAGGTTTTTTTTTTTTAATTGGCAGATAATTTTCCATGCGGTGATTTTAGACTATCATTGATTTAAATTTTTGGTAGGAAATCTTTCTTTTATATAAAAAAGAAAGCTGTATTGTGAACCATAAATTAATAAAAAAATTTGCTCACCGGGGGCGGACATTGGGGCTAGTATATTATATAAAAACTCCCTAAAATGATGGGGTGGGGGGTTCATTGATTTTCTCTTAATATTTAATTATTTAATATATTTTATTTTATATAATTTTTTTCCCATACAACTAGTAAAAAAAAACCCATACAAATTTTAGAATTAATATTTTATAAAGAATTTTAATTTAAAATATCACAATTATTATTCTATAATTAATGATATAAATTAAATTTTATTTATTCAATTATCTTTAATTGAAAAATAAAATAAAAATTTTAAATATCTTATTAATTATAGAATAATAACAATTCTTTTTTTTCTCAAGTGCTCTGAAACTAGTAGACGAATTTTTATGGGTTTTTTTTTTCTTCAATGTATAAAAAAGAATTTTACGACAGTACAGAAACATTATTTAGCTTATCAAAAATTAAAATCATCTACACTAAACGCACATTTTTTTAAATTTTATTTCTTGAAATATAAATAAAGTAGATCAATTAGATTTCCGCTTTAATTGCGTTTATGTGTGTGTGTGTTATCTGAATCAAACATTACAGTTCAAGAACCGATGACCTGTAAAACGAGGCAGGTCCAGACAATTGAAAATCTGATTGCACATCATATGGGTCACTTCTTGTGTGTGTGTGTGCATGTGTGTGACCAAGCACAAGCAAATACCTACCCACCTATACACGTCACGTGCCACACGACTCGTAAATGTTCTCGCTATTTATGCTACATTGCACACAAACTCAACATAAACTTTTTTTTTTTGTTGACTAATGAAAAACCAAATTTTGTTGTTTTTTATACATGAATGGATTTAAGTTTTTTTTGTTTAGATTTAATAGAAATTTCATTTTTCTTATTGAAGCAATTTAATTTACATCATTTTGAATGGGAAGCATAAGCATAAGATATCTCTAATTCTGCTTCGCTTTTTTTAAAAGCCTATTATTATTAATACATATTATAGCATAAGATATCTCTAATTCTGCTTCGCTTTTTCAAAGCCTATTATATTATTTTGGGGTTTTTAGGCTTTTTAATGACTTTCATCATATCATTGGTTATTAACGTGCTTTTCGTCTTTTCTGATTGGCATACAATGACACATATACTTTTTTTTTTGTTGACTATTGATTGGCGTACAATGAAAGAAAATGTTGATATTTTGTTATTGTTTTTTATACGTGAATATAGATAGTTTCACTTTCTAGCTATTTATTTTTTCTATTAAAGAATTTAAATTTTATTTTTATTATTGAAGATATTTTAATTTGTATAATTCAAAATGGGAAGCGTAACGTCGACCTCTAGCATATCTGCTCAGCTTTTTTTAAAACCCTATTGTTATTAAGATTGACTTATAATGTCAGAAACACTTCACCTCTAAATAATATTTTAAATAATATACTAGCTGATATGTTTCAATTTTTTTAAAGATTTTTTTTTACAAATAATTTCCGAATTGTCAAGAAATTTCCTCTAGACCTAGAGACTATTGTTATTATAGCTTAGTTTCTGGTCCAGAAGAAGGTTAGAAAATCGTGATTTCATTTTTACCGCTCTCTGCGGACCGATTAACTTCTCGTTTTAATACTTTTTTAGGTCCACTTAGGACTATAAATTTGCCATTCCTCTTCTTAATCTGATGATTAATTCCAGAGATATAATCAAAAAAAATCTCTACACAGACATATTTACCTAAGCACTTTAAGATTTTTTGCATTTCTGGGGTACTTATGACTTGAACCGTAACGATATTTTTTTTTATTATAATAGAATCTTCTGCTGCAATTTATATAAACAACATAACATTAAAATAAAATCTCACCACTTTGAATGGCACACAAACCCTTTTTATCTCTCTATTTCCTAGAGAGAGTGAGAGAAGTGATAAAGGAGATTTTACAGACAGTTTCCACTCAATCAATCCATTTAACCTCTGGGATTAAATTGCATATATATATACGTATATAGAATGAGAGAGAGAGAGAGGTTAAGTCTAATAAGCGAGCAACGGAGGCATAGAATTGAATAGCATAATAGACAATAAATCTCGGATGTATAATATACAGTATATATATATATATATATATATATATATATATATATATATATATATATATAGTGTGTGTGTGTGGGTCGCATTATCAAAGACCGAAAGGAGAGGAATAAAACTAGAGAAGTGTTTTTTATTATAATAAAAAAAGAGAATGGCGTTCAAATTTCCCGGTGGGATTTTTGTTTTCTCCTAAAGGAATAAAAATAAAAGGGATAGTATTATGGGTGATATGAAATTTAATTAACTTTTTAAATACCTTATTTAAATTTTACTATTAGCTTTCGTTCGTTGTGAATAAGTGCTTCGCTTTTGGTAAAAAGACCATCTTAAGGGCTAAAAATGATATAAGATATAATTAATACAATAATAATGAAATAATATTAAAATCAAATAATAATATAATTTTATGAAATTATTACTTTGTAGAAATCATTTATTTAGCGTCATCATTGTTTAATAAATTATTTTCTTTTTCTTTAGAAGTGTTAAATTTTAACACCCTCGGGGGTGTGAAACAATGTATTTAAAAAAATAATATCAATGATCAAGTTTTTTTATGAAGAGAGTATTTTGACCCAATATTTGGGTTTTTGTAAAAAAGCCATCTTCATGTCTAAAAGTTCAAATATAAAATTCATATTTATTTATTTAAATAATAATGAAATAAAATTTGAGAAGATAAATAAATATTTTATTTTTTTTTTTAAATAGTAATAAAATAATATATTGAAATAAAATTAAAATTAAATAAAAAAATCTGGTGTGACTGGCGCACAGCACACAACTTTCTCTTACCTTCGGTAATCGAAAGTTGTGTTCTGTGCTTGTCACACCAGATTTTTTGTGTCGACATATATTTAGTTCCCGACAGTACGGAACATATGAATTCAGATGTAAAATTTATAAGTATGGGAAAATATTTATATTTTGTTACTATGGCAACCATTTCTCCTATCTTTCCTATGAAATACAAGAGTAAAGTGGTCTTCAGAAGATTTCAATTGCAAAATGAGAATATACATTTTAAAGAGCATCTAAAAAATAATTGATTTTTGAATTTTAAAAAAATCGTTGGAGCAAATTTTGAGAAAATCGAAAAAAACTGAAAAAGTACATCAGTAAAGTACTAGTACTCTTTGGCCGATTTTGATTAAAAGCTTATTTTTCCGGTCCCGGGGGGTGTTTAACTTAAATATAAAATTTCAACCTCGTAGCTCAATTCCTTCATGCTTAAAATTGAACACACACCCACACACACACACCCACAGACAGACCATGTCGCGAAAACCACTTTTTTGGATTCAGGGGACCTCAAAACGTGAAGATCCATCAAAATCTCGACATCGAATTTTTGACATGAATCCAATACTTTCTCTCTATATATATATATTACATATATACATAGGTAAGAGAAAGTAATAAATTTATAATATTAAAGTTTAAATTTTTACTAGGCAGGCGTTTAATTAAAAATTTTCAGAAAATTATTCGATTAAGGGTATTAAAATCGGGTTTTTACAAAAGTATTAAAAGAAAATATAGATATAGGTTATTAAAATTAAAAATTGAATAATTAAATCTCACAAATATTATTTTATAATTCGTCATATATATTAAATTTCAACTTTCCTATTTTTGTCAATTATATGGATAGAGATGAAATATAAAAGTCGTAGCGTAGGCGAAAAAATTTGAGGCCATCAAATAAAAGTTTCACTTCAACAAAAAAATTTTTATTTTAATTTAACATCACGCAGGAAGGAAGGAAAGAGAAAGAGAGAGAAAGGTTTTCATAATCTGATTTTAACTTGACATTATAACTTCCAAACCAGTGGAGATTTCTGCTTGACTAAATTTAACTTTACCACTAACTAATATTAGCTCGATGACGGATGAAATATTAATATTTGAACATTTATTTAGTTATTGGTGAAATTTTAATAAACTAGTCGCGTCGTCCGCCTCTGGCGGATTCCATGTCTAGTCAGCAACAACCTGTGGACTTTTTCCTATCTGGGTCCTTTTTAACATTTCGTTTCAAATTTCATTTGAAAAACTTAATTTAAAAAATTATTATAATTTAACAATTTTTTTTTTTTTTTTTAAGTGAAACTTTTATTTGATGACCTCAAATTTTTTCGCCCTTCTATCACCATGTCGCGTTACAAACCATGAATTAATTGCCTATGAAATGGAGAAATTCATTGCCCAATGCTTTTCAATGGGAAAATTTTTTGACCCATTTCAAATGTGTATTTAGGTGCAAAACCTCATTTAAAAATTCCGTTGACCTAACACTGATTAATTCTTGAAGGTTTACTATTGTAGATAATTTTCAGATAAGGAAATTTATTGTTATTTATCAACTAATTCAGCGGACCATCATCAGTCCTAAAAATGACTAATTTTTGACAATTCAAATAAAGAAAAATGAAGAAAAACCCATCAACCTGATCAATACATATTGGTGGGTTTTCTTCATTTTCTGTTGTTTATAAAGTCAAAAATTAGTCATTTTTAGGCCTGATGATGGTCCACTGATAAACCGAAACTGTGTATTTTTGCAAATCTCATTAAACTTCCGAAAATAAGTATTTGATATTTATTTTTGTACCAATGAATAATATCTACACTAAACTTAATTAAATAAATGTTTTCTCATATATTTCCTATGAGAAAAATTGTAACTTGAACAATTAATAACTCAAAAAGCATTTAAAAAAAGTAAGGTTAAGGAATGTGACGCTACACGTGGAGAGTTCAACTATTTAACTAAAATTGAAAGAAAAGTAAACGCGTGACGTAAAACAAAACAAAAAAAAAAAAAAAGTTTAAAAAGTCTGAGATTAAAATAAAATAAATTTAGATTAGGTAATTTTTCTGACATGCTTATGAAAGTTTTATATTTCCAATGATTATAGAGATAAATATTTTGTTGTTGTTGTTACTTTGAACTTTTAGAAAATAAAAGAGAGATATTTGAAAAGATATTAATTTTCTTAATAAATATAACAATTTTACCTTTATAATATGTTAATATATAAAAAGTATTGTGAACGTGTCAAAAATCCGATGTCGAGATTTTGATGGAAATATACGTGTAGTGTGGTCAAAATAAAGCGAAAAGTAAATGAGTTACGAGGTTGAAATTTTATATTTAAGTTAGGTACTTCCCTGGGGCGTAACAAGAACAAAATTGGCCAAAGAGTACTAGTTACTTTTTCAGTTTTTCTCGAAATTCGCTCAAACGATTTTGTTTAAAAATTCATAAATCAATTATTTTTTGGATGCTCTTTAAAATGTATCTCAGTGAGATTTTTCATGGAAATCGTTTGAAGTATACTATACAAATAAACTTTTGTGGTATTAATTTTTAAAATTTTATATTAAAAATAAAATATAATATCCAAGAAAAATATTTTTCTCAAATTTCCGGGGGGGGGGGGGTTGTAATTATCCCCTTTACGTAGGAGTAGAAGTTTCTTATGAAATGCTTTTTTTTTTTCTCAAATTTTATGCTTATTGAACAACTTTTTATTCAAGATTTTTATGCTTTTTTAAGCACTTTTTTCCCATATTTTTTATGCTTTTTTTCCGGTCTTTAGTCGTCACAAAAAATCGGGTGTGACAAGCACAGAAAACAACTTTCAGTTGTTTTCTCTGTGATCAGTCACACCAGATATTTTTTTGTAGGGAGGAGGGGAGATATTTTTCATTTGCTAATATGGTGATGATAAAAGGGCTTAAAAAAAAAACCTAAGTTAATTATTATTGTTATAATTATTCTTTCAAGTCATAAGATAAAAATAAATTTATGCATAAAAAGAAAATTTTTCAAAATTATTAATCTGATGTCATAATTTTTTTTTTAGAATGTATCATTAAAAAAAAATTGATTTTATAATTGTGATGTTTCAGTCCTTATCGTTGAATTTATTTTCTTTTTAATTATCTTTTAATTTAATCACAAACTAGCTGCGTAACTTGCTTTTTATTCAAGATCAAAAAATCTATAGGATTAAAGAGTATTCATTTGAATGAGAATGTTTAGGTGGTCGAGATTCCGATGATCTAGCGTAAAAGAAACCTCCAGATACGCTGGAGATCCCGGGTTCGAGTTTCCCGTTCGAGGAGGGTCATAGAACGTAAGAAATAAACATAATCACAAAAACTTATTTAATCATTTATAAATTAAAATTAAAAAAAAAAAAACACAAGGTAATATGTTTCAATATAGTATTTTCTGATATAGGCCTATAAATACTTGATAAGTATTTCTACCAATACATACATTATACGAGGCAAGTATAACAGGAAGTTAAGAAGCGTTTTTGTCTTATTTAGAGGTAAACAAAGTAAAATAATAAAAAATGTTTTTCTTTTTTTACAGGAACTATTTGACATGACGACTGTTGCGCAAAATACAGTTTTGGTTAGTTAAGCCATCTTCAGGTCTATAAAGGAGAAACATATCTGTAATTAGTTTATTTATATTTGTCTACCTCTAGGACAAAAACTTCTGTTATAATTAAAGTATGACATCAATTGGTCAGTTTCAAGATCAATAAATATATATTTAAGAAAAAAATATATGCAGTGTTACCAACTACAAGAAATCAAGTTTATCTATTTTGGGTCCGTGAAGAAAAAAAATTTTTTTTTTAATTTTTCAAGACCTAATTCTGAAAAGCTAGAGCCGAAACAATAAGAAAAAAAAAAACTTCTATTAAATTTCATAAATAAAACACCAAACAAAAAGATAAAATAAAATTGTCTATTGATTTATTTCCTGAAGAAGGTTGCTATATAGCTACTAGAGCTGTGCAAAATAATCGATCAATGGATTATTTATCGATTATTTTCTTAGAGAACCATTGATAAATTCATTTTTGTAGAGTAACTAAAGAAGTAAAATTTTCAAAGGTAGGTCAGATTGTTAATTTGCCTAGATAATGAAAAGGAAAATCAAATATATGCAAGTAAGTTCTCAGTTTATTCCCCCATAATGGATGTAAAAAAAATAAAACCGATTATTTTCTTATAAAAAACATATAACCAAGTATTTATTAATTTTCTTATAATCGATGCTATATATATATAAACGATTATTTCAAAATTGCTGCATAAAAAAAGACATCCGATTATTTACTCGTAATTGATTAATCGGAATAATCAATTATTTTTCATAATCGATAATCGATTATCTTTTTTAAATGCTTTTATTTAACTTACTCTTTCAAGGTCACCAACTTTATGGCTTTGTTAAGGACACTTCCCGATGAGCTAGAGGTGTGAAATTTGATATTTAAGAGTCATTTTTGATGACGCAAATTGTGAGTTTGGTTTTACCAAAATGGACCAAACTAATGTGGTACTTTATTTGAAACCCTTCGTGAATTAATGTAATTTCAAAAGACTTCCCGATGGGCTAGAGGTGTGAAATGTAATACTTAAGAGTCATTTTTGATGACGCCATTATATGGTGGTTTTGATCAAAATAGACCAAACTAATGTGGTACTTTATTTGAAACCCTTCGTGAATTAATGTAATTTCAAAAGACTTCCCGATGGGCTAGAGGTGTGAAATGTAATACTTAAGAGTCATTTTTGATGACGCCACTATCTGGTGGTTTTGATCAAAATAGACCAAACTAATGTGGTACTTTATTTGAAACCCTTCGCAAATTAATGTAATTTCAAAGGACTTCTCGATGGGCTAGAGGTGTGAAATGTAATACTTAAGAGTCATTTTTGATGACGCCACTATATGGTGGTTTTGATCAAAATAGACCAAAGTAATGTGGTACTTTATTTGAAACCCTTCGCGAATTAACGTAATTTCAAAAGACTTCCCGATGGGCTAGAGGTGTGAAATGTAATACTTAAGAGTCATTTTTGATGACGCCACTATATGGTGGTTTTGATCAAAATAGACCAAACTAATGTGGTACTTTATTTGAAACCCTTCGCGAATTAATGTAATTTCAAAAGACTTCCCGATAGGCTAGAGGTGTGAAATGTAATACTTAAGAGTCATTTTTGATGACGCCACTATATGGTGGTTTTGATCAAAATAGACTAAACTAATGTGGTACTTTATTTGAAGCCTCACGCAAATAAGGCCCTATTAACTATAGTTTTGAATTTTGATATTTACGAGTCATTTTTTTATGATAATGAATAATTTTTCAATTGAACCAAATCAATACAGGCCAAACTAATGTGGTACTTTATCATATTGATGATTTTTGATAAGACTAAAAGACTAAAAAGCTTAAAATAAAAATAAAATAAAAAAAAGATTTTTAAAAAAATGCTTTTATTTAAATTGAACTAAAAAGAGATAAATAAGAAAGAAATAATTTAATTGTTCTTGTTAAAATTTTTTAATATTTAAGACTTAAAATAAAAGCGTGGGGCGCGAGCCTCGGAATCACTTCGAAGCGTTCTTGTTAAAATTTTTTAATATTTAAGACTTAAAATAAAAGCGTGGGGCGCGAGCCTCGGAATCACTTCGAAGCGTTCTTGTTAAAATTTTTTAATATTTAAGACTTAAAATAAAAGCGTGGGGCGCGAGCCTCGGAATCACTTCGAAGCGTTCTTGTTAAAATTTTTTAATATTTAAGACTTAAAATAAAAGCGTGGGGCGCGAGCCTCGGAATCACTTCGAAGCGCCCCACGCTTTTATTTTAAGTCTTAAATATTAAAAAATTTTAACAAGAACTAATTAAATTATTTCTTTCTTATTTATCTCTTTTTAGTTCAATTTAAATAAAAGCATTTTTTTAAAAATCTTTTTTTTTATTTTATTTTCCATAATCGTACACTCTTAATAGCTACTGAGACGTTGATAGAGATATTGATTCTTACTTTACCATATGTATTTTACAAGTTTAATTTAATTTTATTGAATTTTTTTAATAATTCAACTGTATTTAATGAATATGAATAAATTCTTTTATTCTTACCCCTAATAATAAAAAAAAAAAAAAAATCAAAATTTAATAACTTGTCTTATTTTTTTTTTTCATGAATTCAATATCTAAGTATAAAATAAAAATTTTTATAACCAATTTTAAATCCTTTTTTTCGACAAGTGATAATTTTTTGTTTTATAGTTCCTTAAAAAAAAAAACAATCGAGGGAGAGGAAATCATTTATTTCAAGTTGTAAATTTTGTTTTGTGTGTGTGTGTGTATATATTCGCTCAATATAAGTGTCTGGGATATTAAAGGAAAGAAGTTCTAAAAGTAAGTGTTAAGGAGGGGGAAGGGGGGGGGAGAAGATGCCAGATGGAGAGAAAAAAGGCCACCTGTCAGGAGGGGATAGTTGGTGATTTATTCACCTTTTGACACCCATGCCGCCCGCCATGTCTTTTCTCTCAATATAGATCGATTTCAAATGCAAAAAAAAACAGATTACGTTCAAACATAAATAAGAAATCAAATAAAGAAGGTAGAGGGGGTTGTTCGCTTAATAAGTATTTATTGTAGCAATTCAATTTACAAAAAAGATTTATCTATTAAATAATATAAAAAACTCTTATATTGTTTTTTTTTTTATATATTTTTATTTCACTCTTTAATTAATTTGTATTGAGAAATTAACGAAATTGTTTATGTCAAATTCATCTTTAGAACTTGATATAAATTTCAGAAAAAATCCCATCCCGATACGATTAACCGTTTAGGGGAAAATGAAAGACAAACATTTGAGTTTTGTTTGACTTTTTTTTTATTTAATTAATAGAATTTATTCTTAATTAATATTAATTCAACAATTAAACATATAAAATTAATTTTATTTATTGATTAAAAATAATAAAATTTATTCCAATTAAAATTAATTAATTATTGCGTTAATTAAATTTTTATTTTATTCAATATATATAATTAAAATAAAATTTATTAAAATTATGAGTTTGACTTTTTTTTTTAATTTATTTATTCCAATATATTTAATTAATAGAATTTAATCTTAATTAAAATTAATTCAATTAAATATTTTTAAAAAAATTATAAAATTTTTTCTAATTAGAATTTATTAATTATTGCGTTAATTAACTATATAAAATAAATTTTTATTTTATTCAATATAATTAAAATAAAATTTATTATTATTATGGGGGAAATAATTATTAAATTAATCTTTTTATTAATTAAGAAACTAACAAATTAGTGAACTTTTTTTTTAATTTTTTTTTTTTTTTGTCACCTTTTGGATATATAAATTGAATAAAAATAAATTCCCACATTTATATTACATGATGATGGTTGTCTTGAATAAAAAATGAACTGACATTTTTTTTTTTTCAATTCATTTGTGTGTAACAAATCGCATTTTTCTTTTCATTTGCTTGATTTATCTTCAAGTTTGTTTTTTTTTCTTTTCTTTTCTCATATATTTATTAACAGAACTTGTTCTTTGAATTTATTTATTGAGCTATCTATCTTATTTTTATAAATTTAGTGGATGAGTGGGGAGGGGATGGGGTTTATAAAACCACACACACACACACACACATCCACTTTATCTTTGATCTTGTTTAGATTTATCGTGATGGAAAACAAAGTCTTTTATAAAGTCAATAGAGCGAAAATAATGCACAATTTTAGTGGCTATTTCTTGATGATGAATTATTATTGAATAATCTATAAATTATAAAACAAATTAAGTTGATAGAAAATGATATAAACTTGAAAGAATAGAGAGATCATGTTTTTTGGCAATTCTTAAGTGGAGGAGCTGGGATTGAAAGTTGTTTTTTATTATCTGCTGGTTAAATTATGATAAGCAAATAAAGAGAGGATTTGAAGAGGAATTGGGATTGAAAGAAACTAGTTTTTGAAATAAACCATTAACCCTTATATAATATTTTTTTAATATTAGTTTTACTTTAAATTATAATTATAATTACAGATATTTTGCAAGAATAAATAAAAATACAATGTTTACATCAGGAATTTATTAAGCATAGACGACTGCATTGCAATTTAACAATTTCGATCACAGGACACAAGACCTGAAAGTCAAGATAATAGCAATAAATAAATAAATAAAATCTTCTGGTTTCAAACCGCACGTGAAGAAAGAGAGTCTCCTGAGATCCCCTTTCTTATAGGCACTCAGCGATACTCTCACAATTATAAGGAAGTCCAGCGACAGGACCTTTCCTAATGGCATTTTGGCGTCCCAACTGGCTCGGGCCCACCCGCGGCGAACCGTCGCATTTTCTTAATTATGAAAAAGAAAATTATTTGGCCTACTATTCCAATCCAGTGCCTGCTTGAGTATTTGTTTACATTCATAGAATACATAATTGAGAAAGAAAACATAAATATTTCTTTAAAACATTTCCTATGGGAAAAATCGTAAATTTAAGAATTAACTCAAAAACTTATAGGAATTTCGGAACGAAAATAATTTCCCTGTAATCCTATCAAGCCCTCTTTAAACATATAAAATTTCGTTTCAAATTTCCATCGGGATGTTGTTCATACGGAGCGTGGTAGACAAACGGACGGACATTAGCGAATATAAAATAGATCGGAAAATATTAATAATTGATTTATGAATTTTAATCAAAATCAATTTTGGAGCAAATTTTGAGAAAATCGAAAAAACTGAAAAAGTACTAAATCAGTAGTACTTTTTGGCCAATTTTGTTCAAAAGCTTCGTGTCACGTGATGAAGTGCCTAACTTAAATATAAAATTTCAACCTATCTTTTTTCGTTCTTGAGATATTTTGTTCACAGACAGACAGACCATGTCGCGAAAACCACTCTTTTTTGGTTCAGGGGACCTCAAAGCGTGTATATCCATCAAAATCTCGACATCGAATTTTTGACATGAATCCAATATTTCCTTCCTATATATTACATATATAGGTAAGAGAAAGTAATACTAATTGGTATCTAAATCGGATGATCTCTACCAATAAGAACTTCCTATACGAAACCAAAATAATTTAATTTTTATATCAATTAAAATCCCGGACACATCAGCTTACAAATCATGTCTTGGGAATCCATCTAATTTGACTGAATTCCATAAATGAGGAAAAGATCGGACTATTATATAAAATCTTAATTTAAAAAAATAAATCTCTTTTTTCACGTTATAAATATAAGTCAAAGTTAATATCATTATTTTTAGTCAAGCAAAGAAGAGTTTTATTTTTTTAATTCCAGATAAGGCTTGTGGATTGCTCTCTAACAAATCAGGAGAAAGTTGCTTCTAATTTATCTCTCAACATGAATAAATAAGGTGTTTGTGTGTGATTTGATTTTCTTACCTAACTCTATATATACGCACAACATCTGCACTTTAATCATGAGTCATACTAGTAATAGGTATTATCATAATCATAAGACAATCCGGTTAAGTCGAAAGATGATTAAAAGTAATTTCGTATAAAATATAAGGGCTCTAGTCAAGTTTGGTTTTAATTAACTTTAAGGGTGAAGAGTATGTAAAAGTTTGTGGGTGTAGATATGACGTAAGATGGAACATTTCTTGCTTGAGAATTACGAAAACTTACTACGATAAAAATTAATTACAATCTCAATGGAACGGTCATGACATTTTTGTATTTTTTTTTTTTTTTTTTTTTTTAATCTTTAAATGACTGTCGCTTTTGGTAAAACTCTTCTCATAAAGTAATGTCCAGTAATCCAATTTATTTTAATTATCTTAGGAAAATCCTAAGAAAGATAATTGAATATGAGATTTGAGCTAATAGAGGAGCGGATAGTAGTCTTATCAGTGGCGGATCCAGAGGTGTTTCTCGGGGGGGGAGGGTATAATATGGAGTGACTGGTCGCACTGCACACTATTTTTCTTAATTTCGGTAATTTAAAGGCGCATTCTGTACCTTGTTTGCCAGAATATAAATACAAATCAAATTTTTAAGTATTAATTTTTTAAAATTTGACGTTAAAAATACATTTTTTTCGAAAAAAAGTATTTTTTTTTC
Source organism: Euborellia annulipes (assembly GCA_023213315.1). Taxonomy (NCBI): domain Eukaryota; kingdom Metazoa; phylum Arthropoda; class Insecta; order Dermaptera; family Anisolabididae; genus Euborellia; species Euborellia annulipes. Next base: position 2,902 of record JAKCPI010019235.1, on the reverse strand, counting down.
AAATCTCAGGGGGGTAATTACCACTCTGCTCCCCCACTTGTATCCGCCCTTGAGTCCTGATCACTGAATTTAAATCTCTTTTTTGGTTGGATATTCATCAGACAAGAAGGATTTAAGATTCTTGGATTCTCTTCCAAAGGGATTTTGTTCCTTGATTTCAAATCTTTTGATCATTATTGACGAGAAGTGTCTAAAAGGTCAAATGACAAAATCGGATCTAGAAATAATAAGATTTAAATCCGAATATCCGATCAGGTTCTGAATTTATATCTAGAGGCAATGATGATTTTGAAAATCGGATCGGATTGCAAATCGTGGTTTTTCTATTTGCCGGATCTGCGAATCGGATCGCGATCCTGTTTAATCGGTTGAAATACAAGGTAAAGTGGCCTTCTAAAAGATTTCAATGGCAAAAATGAGAAAATATATTTTCAAAAGGGCCTAGTCCATTTGACCATCCGAATCACCTGTTAACTAATGATCTATCTCTGCTATATGGCATTCAAGTATGACCTCATAGTCAACTATTTTTACTAAATAATAAAATAAAAAATAAACTTAAAGTTATCATAATATTATTATTTTTTTTGTATTATTATAACTTAAATAAATCATTATAGTGCCAAAAATGTCTTTATTAAGAAAGCTAAAAAGCAGTCGAAACAAAGTCGTACATGTTGGCCGTCGGAGACAGCCTTAAAAGGAAAATTACTATACCCTTGTATTGTAAAATTAGAAACCTTTTTGTAAAATTACAAACCCTTTTCTAAAATTACAAACCGTGTTCTAAAATTACAATGCCGTTGTATTGAAAAGTAGAAATCGTATGGTAAAATTACAATATTTACTCTAATTTTTTCCAAGAGAATTGGAAATTTTAAAATGTTTTTTGGTTGTAAAGAATTTTTTGAATGCATATATTTGTAAATTTAGTATACAAATGTATGGTAGTTATCATTTACAAGGAAAATTTGTAAATTTACTATACTAAAACATACTAAAATTAAAATTTTTTTTTTACAGTGCAGACACACACACACAGACAGACCATGTTGCGAAAACCACCACTTTTTGGATAAGATTTAAACTTTCGACCGTTGGTTCTCGTTGAAACATTTTGTAAATTAAAATTAAATATACAAATTAAACACTGGGTTATTTGTTTCAAAGGTTTTATTAATTAAAAATTAACACTTGATACGTATTTCGACAATTCCTTGTCATCATCAGAAGTGATTACATTCTAATACATTGTATTAATTAATTAATACATAGTATCATGTATTAGAATGTAATAAAACTACTGATGATGACAAGGAATTTTTCGGGAAATACGTGGTATCAAAGTGTTAATTTTTAATTAATAAACCTCTGAAACAAATAACCTAGTGTTTTAATTTTGTATATTTAATTTCAAAAAACTTTTTTGGACTCAAAACGTGTATATCCGTCAAAATCTCGACGTCGAATTTTTGACATGAATTCAATACTTTCTCTATATATTAACATATATAGACGTAAGAGAAAGTAAAAAGAAGCAGAATTTTTAAAAAATATTGGTTGAGAACTTTTTTCCCTCTCAAACAAACATATTTTTTTACATTTTGAGTGGACCAACGGAGGACAGGTTTATCGTAATAGCCTTTTGCTTCATCGGCCTTTTTTTGATTGACTACTCCCTCAACTTCTCTCCTTGTCAGGAAGAATTTGCAAATAGGACGCTCCCATCTAGGTTGCTTACTTAATATTTAAATGGCCCCTAATTAGAGAAGGAGTAAGCAGATTGATTGAATGATGGCTTGGGTAACTCTCGTGGGTGCCTTCAAAATATTCACCAGATATGAAATTGCAATTTTCCAATGAATAATTAAAAATATTACAAAACGATTGGGAATCATTTTTTCCGGCCCAATTCTTTATTCGGAGGGCTTCCATCATTAGTAACGAATCAAACATTCTTTATTATACCTTTCATCCACAGATAAAAGACGGATTTGAAATTTTTTTTTTCCCCATTTTTATACTTTTTTTAATTCATTATCATTATGAGAAGCAAAAACCATTTTTTTTTCTCCTTGTTTTTATTTCAACAAAAAATAAATAGCCGGGAGCTAAATTTAAAAATTATTAGGGGATGAAATCCACCGCTTCAGATTCATGAATAATTCTTTGAACTTTGCTTTATGAATTATGTAGTTGTCATGAACTTACTCGTTTTGTAAACAGCAAAAAAATTCTGGATTATTTTTTAGTAAAATATAATAAAGAAGATATTATTTAAAAAAATAATATCATTAACTTCCAAGTTTAGACAATTAGATTAATATTTTAATCATATTTTGAAAAAAATTTGGTGTGACTGGCGCACAGCACACACAACTGTTTGTCACACCAGATTTTTTTGTATCGAAATATTCGCTGATATATTAAAAATTCAAGATGTAAAATTTATAAACATGGAAAAATATTTATATTTTGGTGCCATGGCATCTAAAAATTAATTGAATTTTGAATTTTAATCAAAATTATTAGAGCGGATTTGAGAAAATCGAAAAAAAAAGCTGGGAAAAGTACATCAGCAAAGTATTAGTTCTCTTTTGGTCGATTTTGTTCAAAATCTTCGTGTCACGTGCCAGGGGGTACCTAACTTGAATATAAAATTTCAAGCTCCGGGCTCTTTTTGGGCTTGTCCATGTCCGCTAAGCATTTTTATCTGCAATCCGGAGTACAATATGCTATTTTAAAATTTTTTAATAAACATTTTACTCAATTTTTTTTTGAATGATTTATTAATTAAATACTAAATTTTATCAACGAATCAAATAAAAAGAGCACTATCTGATTAAATATGAAAAATCGTTAAAGTCCATTTCATGTATCTAATAAAATATGAATATATATA
>JAKCPI010019234.1:0-18593 GCA_023213315.1 Euborellia annulipes | reverse complement strand
CAATTATAAATATGTTTCACGTAAAATCTTCCCTAACCCTAACTTAATAAAAAATACAGATTTTTTTAATTTATTATTTTATTTATAAAATATTAGCAATTATTTGAAAAATTGCTCACTGTGACTAATATTCGCGCCACAACCCCGCGGACAACCCCGCGAAGCGGTCACGAGCCCTCTCTAAGACAAACCTTTATCAAAAAAATGCTTAAATATTAATAATAATATATTATACCCCTGTCTGTTAAATAATATATTTTTTCATTTTTTTTTTTAATTACTTTTATTTATGTGACACACTTTTTTTTACTTTTTACTTTTTTATTGTATGTATGACGCCTTTACCATCTCGACTACTTATTTTGTTAAGAATATCATACTTTTTTAAGTGCTACTTAAATTTGAATCATATTTTTTTTTACCTCATAAACTAGTTTATGAATTTGATTTCACAAACTGGGTATATCAGGTATTAAAATTCAAGCACTAAAGTATATGAAAAACGATTGAAACTTTATATTTTTTATTACAGTATAGTGTTTAATTTGTATATTAATTAAATAAAAGATAACCGTCTCCGATAGATTATTTGTATATTTTATAAAAGATAAAGAATTTTTTTTAGCAAAAAATGATTCAAAATGACGAAGTGCTTTATTTAGTGAAAGAGCCAATTTTTTTTATATGGAAAATGGGAATTTCGTATTTGGTTTCTTTAGACAATTAGTGGGCTTTTATTTTTTATTTTCTGTTAGCTGCTAATCAATTTTATTTTCTCTCCTTTTATCTTACTATCTTAATTAGACTACAAAATAAATGAACTTAGAAAAAAATGGCTTTTTTTTTTGTTATAATAGAGTTTGATGATTAATGATTTGTTGACTTGGCTTAATTATTTAACTGATTTAATTTTGATTAGATTTTTTTTTTTTTTTAGTTTTGTATATTAACCAACCACAAAAAAGAAAATTATTTCCAGCAATTAATTTCATTTAACCAGAGTGTGTAATTTGTTCTTTATTTTATTTTTATGATATTTTGTGTTGTAGTAAAGAGAGAGAGAGAGGAATCATTATTAATATTAATGAAAGATAATAAATTGTTCTATTTAATGAGAAAAAAAATGAAATGATATCCATATATCTGCTTCGCCAAAGTAAATTTAAATATTAAGGTAATTAGAATTAAATTCTTGATGGCTGGCTCTAATATAAACATTTTATTAAATTTAATATTTAAAAGAATATAAATAACTAGGTGATTTGTTTCAAGTTTTTATTATTATTGGTGAAATATAATACAGTTAATATGAACTGTCAGTTGTGATTTCATTTTTGAAGAGGACTGTAATGCAAGGGTGAATTCAAAAGAGTTTTTCAGAGAAGGTGGAGGTAATCTGGTGTGACTAGTTGCACAGCACACAATTTTCTTTTACTTTCGGTAATTTAAAGATTCATTCTGTACATGCTTATCAAAATATATATATAAAATCAAATTTATAATTTTTAAATTGTATATTAAAAATAAAATTTAATTCCAAGAAACATTTTTTCAAATCTAAGAGGGAGGTAATTAACCCTTTACCCCCCCCCCCCCTTGTATCCACCCTTGCTGTAATGTCGAAATAAAGTGTTACTAATATTTAACCATATAATCTAGTGTATTATTTAAAATATCTAAGCTCTAGTTGCTAAAATCTAAATAGAGATAAATAGGAATTATCGAACACACAAAAATATCAAAGAATACAAATTCCGTTTAATTAAATTTATTTTTTAATATACTGTAAATTTAAATTTTCAGTTGGTTGGTACAATTTTTAATAAAAGTATCAATCTCTTCGTTGTTTAACAATGGAATTCTAAAAATTATTTTTTTTTCTCCGCTATTAATCGATAACTGCTTTATTATGTAAATATGAATTTTTTTTTCTCCCCAATGAACAAATAAAGAGGGCGGGGGGTGGGGCTGGGTAAAAGTAAGTTGAAAGAACAAACAAAAAAAATATTACTCTTTTTTTTTTTTAAACAACCAATTGGTTTATAAAACATTTTTTATTAACATGGTTTCGCTCAATGGGCGGACATATTAATACAACGGTTTGAAATCTAAATAAAATATAAAAAAAATCTCTTTTTTTATAAGAGCCATTTAAGTAAAAACAAATTTGTAGTAATTAATAAATAACGTAAAAATTATAGTTTATAAATGTTTAGATGAATAATGGTCAACAAATGAGTGATAACGTTGTAATTTTTTTTTTACAAATAAACCAATTTTCGCATACAGTCCTCTTAAGGGTAATAAAGAAAAAAATTACCACGTAACTTTCTTTTTAATTTTACGATAAAATGTCTATCAAAGAATAATAATTGGTATATAGATTCTCTAATTTAGTGGTTTTTAATCGTATGACGCCCCCTCCCTCCTTTCCCAATTTTATAAAATAATATAAAAACAAAAAAATATTAATGCTAAAAAATATAAATTTAAATAAAAATAATTTTTGCTGTGGCTAATAATCGCACCTCCCCTTAGACTACTCCAGGCTTCCGAGTTGGAAAATTCTGCTCTAATTTCATATCGTTGAAGTCTTAATTTTAATTATTTACCATTTTTGTTTAAATAAATTATTATCTTATTATAGATATATGCCCTATGTACATTTTAAAAATAAATATAAATAATACTAGGTTAAGTTTCAAAAGGTTTTTATTTTTAGCTTATGAGCATTTCGACGTTAATACGTCATCTTCAGAGCTATGATACAAAATGACTATTACATATATTAACAATCTTATTTATATTCATCATAGATGGCAGTAATGTACCTTATTTATTTTTAAAAGTGGCGATATAAGGTACAGTGCTGCCATCTACGATGAATATAAATAAGATTGACAGCACTGCACCTTATTTTTTATTTAAAGATGGCGAAATAAGGTGCAGTTCTGCCATTTACGATGAATATACATGTAGTATGTAAATAAGATAGCAGCACTGTGTCTTTTTTTTCATTTACTTACATCTTATTTTTCTAAAAATGGCAAAAATTTTATTCGTCGTAGATGGCAGCACTGTACCTTATTTCTCCATCTTTAAAAAATGAAGGTACAGTGCTGCCATCTACGATGAATATAAATAAGATTGGCAGCACTGTAACTTTTCCATTTTTCTAATGCATGGCAAAATTTTTATTCGTCATAGATGGCAGCACTGTGCCTTATTTTTTAAAGTTGACGAAATAAAGTACAGTGCTGCAATCTACGATGAATATAAATAAGATTGTTAATGTATGTAATAGTCATTTTATGTCATAGCTCTGAAGATGACGTATTAACATCGAAATATGCATAAGCTAAAAATAAAAAAACCTTTTGAAACTTAAACTAGTTTTAATTATTTATCTATAATTAGATGATAATTTAATTAAATTTAATAATATTTCAACTAGTTCCAATAGGTGATTATATTTTAATAATCTTTTACAGTATTAATTATCAAAAAAATATGCTTAAATGAAATTTAGCTTGATATTGAAATAGATGGTTGAAAATTAAAAGCAAGCAGATTGCGTTTGGCTTTACCTTGTTATTTATACTCTTTTCTATAATGGCCATATAATATCTCTCTCTATACCTCTATGTTTTACAATTTGAGCTAGCTAAATGACCATAGGGTGTTTTCATTGTTCTTCTTCTTCAATTAATTCACAATATCACGTCGACTAGGAGGACGACGACGATCACGGTCGGTCAGTTAAGGGTGGTGAAGGGGAGGGGGGAAGTAACAAAGCCAGGGGTTATTACCTCACCACTTGATATTAAACCTGAGAGAGAGTGGCCCCTCATTAACTCGTCTCACGGCCTAAATCCTCCCTTAATGGGTGGGGGGCTGGCTGCTACGAAAGGGCCTTAAGCCCACCCACACAGCTAGAAATTAAACGGGCTCTCTCTCTCTCTCTCACCCGGGATTAGACCAACCTCCCAAACCCCCGACGTCAGCCGTAAATAATGAAAATGTATTAGGCGAATGGAAAGAGAGAGAGAGTGAATTCAAGTAAGGCTCAAGATGCATTTATCAACCATCCTTACTCCCTCCCTCCCGCCCTTTTCCCCACTTGTCTTATGATGATTTCAATCCTTCCTAACATTGACAACAATATTGTTAGCGATTAAATGAGGATTATTCTTTTTTTTTCTATATAAGTAAAAACACAAATTATACTTAGATTCAGCGGCTAATTAGTTTTAATTATATAGGGAAAAAGTAAATTTTCTTCTTATAAAATTCTATATACTGTCCATTAAAAAAAACCCCATAAAAATCCATCAAGTAGTTTCTGAATTATAAAGGAAAAAAAAGAATTAAAAATTAAAATAAATAAATCTCACAATTATTATTCTATAATTTTTAATATATTTATATAAATTTGTTAAATTTTAAATCAATATGTATAAATACAATAATGTATTAAAGTTTCAACAGTTATGCACATTTAGTAAATGAAAATTAAATATATACAAATTATATTATACTAAGTTATATGTTTCAAAAGGAGAAAGTTGTTGAATCCTGAATGATAAATGAGTGTTGGAATTCGCATAAATAAATTTATAAAAAAAAAGCACCCTACACTAATATATTTTTCTTTTGTTATTATATTTTTTGATTTATTTATTTATTTTTGATTTATTTATTATTAATCATTTAGTGTTCATTTTTAATGAATAAATAAAATTTATAACCAAGTGTCTTGATACTAAATATTTTCATATAAAAAATTCATAAACTACTGCACGGATTTGCACAGTTTTTTTTTTTTTTTAATTGGCAGATAATTTTCCATGCGGTGATTTTAGACTATCATTGATTTAAATTTTTGGTAGGAAATCTTTCTTTTATATAAAAAAGAAAGCTGTATTGTGAACCATAAATTAATAAAAAAATTTGCTCACCGGGGGCGGACATTGGGGCTAGTATATTATATAAAAACTCCCTAAAATGATGGGGTGGGGGGTTCATTGATTTTCTCTTAATATTTAATTATTTAATATATTTTATTTTATATAATTTTTTTTCCCATACAACTAGTTTTTTTTTTTTTTTTTTTAAAAAAAACATTCACACTTTTTCTCATTCGCACTCACACTCACACACACATTCACACAGTCTTTTCGGCAACTCAGGCCATTTAAGACTTTAGACGATAAGCGTTGTAATTAATGTATATATTTGAGGGTTCAGGCATTTCTCCATACAACTAGTAAAAAAAAAACCCATACAAATTTTAGAATTAATATTTTATAAAGAATTTTAATTTAAAATATCACAATTATTATTCTATAATTAATGATATAAATTAAATTTTATTTATTCAATTATCTTTAATTGAAAAATAAAATATAAATTTTAAATATCTTATTAATTATAGAATAATAACAATTCTTTTTTTTCTCAAGTGCTCTGAAACTAGTAGACGAATTTTTATGGTTTTTTTTTCTTCAATGTATAAAAAAGAATTTTACGACAGTACAGAAACATTATTTAGCTTATCAAAAATTAAAATCATCTACACTAAACGCACATTTTTTTAAATTTTATTTCTTGAAATATAAATAAAGTAGATCAATTAGATTTCCGCTTTAATTGCGTTTATGTGTGTGTGTGTTATCTGAATCAAACATTACAGTTCAAGAACCGATGACCTGTAAAACGAGGCAGGTCCAGACAATTGAAAATCTGATTGCACATCATATGGGTCACTTCTTGTGTGTGTGTGTGTGCATGTGTGTGACCAAGCACAAGCAAATACCTACCCACCTATACACGTCACGTGCCACACGACTCGTAAATGTTCTCGCTATTTATGCTACATTGCACACAAACTCAACAAAAACTTTTTTTTTTGTTGACTAATGAAAAACCAAATTTTGTTGTTTTTTATACATGAATGGATTTAAATTTTTTTTTGTTTAGATTTAATAGAAATTTCAATTTTTTTATTGAAGCAATTTAATTTACATCATTTTGAATGGAAAGCATAAGCATAAGATATCTCTAATTCTGCTTCGCTTTTTTTATAAGCCTATTATATTATTAATACATATTATAGCATAAGATATCTCTAATTCTGCTTCGCTTTTTTTAAAAGCCTATTATATTATTAATACATTGTTACCCTATAGGCGAATTAGCCACAATTATTAATAATTTAATTAATTATCAAATAAAATATATGAGAATACTATTTTATTATGTGATTTGAGATGTTAATTAATAATATCATATTCATTTATTATACAAAAGAATTATTTTGCAATTTTTATATTAAATAAATTATAAATTTGATTAAATTGAAAATTTGTGCGGCGACCATGACGTAAAGGGGTGCGCGCGCCGCGAGAAGAGACAAAGGGTGAAGCGGCATTGAGAGCCTAGAAGCCGGAGAGACTACATGTCTTGTATTACACTCTCTCTCCAACCCTTTATAATTGATCCCAATTTCTCATCAACTACAACAAATTATTTATTTTGTGACGTGTTAAAAAACCACCGAAATTCATATCTGCAAAGAAGAATCACAGTATCAACGACCATTGGTCACTTCACCGCTGGCTGACTTGGACCACCACCGGTAGCAGCAAATGTCTTCGTGGGAGCCACATCAAAGATAAGATTTTCATCGGTTCCCTTTCCCCTCAGTGCAGTGCTTAATAAAAAGCTAGCTTTTGTTTTTATAAAAAATAAAAAAAAAAATATATTCAATAATAAAAATTTTGCATCCAAGCTTGGTATTAAATATAAATAAATATTAAAAATATAAAATCATTAAAATTAATATAAAAATTGAAAACTTTGAACAATCAATACTTTTAATTACACTTTTATTTTAATTAGTATAATTAATAAAACTAAATCATTATTATATATCAAAGAAGCAGATACTCTTAATAATTACAAACAATAAAAAAATATTTCTTTTTTTTGAATAAATTAAAAACACATATTAATCTGAAAAATCTCGACTTTCCTTTGTTTACCCCCACAACTTTAAAAATAAGCGATTTCTTTTCAGCAATTAATATAATAACATATTATAGCATAAGATATCTCTAATTCTGCTTCGCTTTTTTCAAAGCCTATTATATTATTTTGGGGTTTAGGCTTTTTAATGAATTTCATCATATCATTGGTTATTAACGTGCTTTTCATCTTTTCTGATTGGCATACAATGACACATATACTTTTTTTTTGTTGACTATTGATTGGCGTACAATGACAGAGACACTTTTTTTGTTGATATTTTGTTATTGATTTTTATACGTGAATATAGATAGTTTCACTTTCTAGCTATTTATTTTTTCTATTAAAGAATTTAAATTTTATTTTTATTATTGAAGATATTTTAATTTGTATTATTTAAAATGGGAAGCGTAACGTTGACCTCTAGCACATCTGCTCAGCTTTTTTTAAAACCCTATTGTTATTAAGGTGATCTATTCAGATTGACTTATAATGTCAGAAACACTTCACCTCTAAATAATATTTTAAATAATATACTAGCTGATATGTTTCAATTTTTTTTAAAGATTTTTTTTTACAAATAATTTCCGAATTGTCAAGAAATTTCCTCTAGACCTAGAGACTATTGTTATTATAGCTTAGTTTCTGGTCCAGAAGAAGGTTAGAAAATCGTGATTTCATTTTTACCGCTCTCTGCGGACCGATTAACTTCTCGTTTTAATACCTTTTTAGGTCCACTTAGGACTATAAATTTGCCATTCCTCTTCTTAATCTGATGATTAATTCCAGAGATATAATAAAAAAAAAGCTCTACACACACATATTTACCTAAGCACTTTAAGATTTTTTGCATTTCTGGGGTTCTTATGACTTGAACCGTAACGATATTTTTTTTATTATAATAGAATCTTCTGCTGCAATTTATATAAACAACATAACATTAAAATAAAATCTCACCACTTTGAATGGCACACAAACCCTTTTTATCTCTCTATTTCCTAGAGAGAGTGAGAGAAGTGATAAAGGAGATTTTACAGACAGTTTCCACTCAATCAATCCATTTAACCTCTGGGATTAAATTGCATATATATATACGTATATAGAATGAGAGAGAGAGAGAGAGAGGTTAAGTCTAATAAGCGAGCAACGGAGGCATAGAATTGAATAGCATAATAGACAATAAATCTCGGATGTATAATATACAGTATATATATATATATATATATATATATATATATATATATATATATATAAATAAGTGTGTGTGTGTGCGTCGCATTATCAAAGACCGAAAGGAGAGGAATAAAACTAGAGAAGTGTTTTTTATTATAATAAAAAAAGAGAATGGCGTTCAAAATTCCCGGTGGGATTTTTGTTTTCTCCTAAAGGAATAAAAATAAAAGGGATAGTATTATGGGTGATATGAAATTTAATTAACTTTTTAAATACGTTATTTAAATTTTACTATTAGCTTTCGTTCGTTGTGAATAAGTGCTTCGCTTTTGGTAAAAAGACCATCTTAAGGGCTAAAAATGATATAAGATATAATTAATACAATAATAATGAAATAATATTAAAATCAAATAATAATATAATTTTATGAAATTATTACTTTGTAGAAATCATTTATTTAGCGTCATCATTGTTTAATAAATTATTTTCTTTTTCTTTAGAAGTGTTAAATTTTAACACCCTCGGGGTGTGAAACAATGTATTTAAAAAATAATATCAATGATCAAGTTTTTTTATGAAGAGAGTATTTTGACCCAATATTTGGGTTTTTGTAAAAAAGCCATCTTCATGTCTAAAAGTTCAAATATAAAATTCATATTTATTTATTTAAGTAATAATGAAATAAAATTTGAGAAGATAAATAAATATTTTATTTTTTTTTTAAATAGTAATAAAATAATATATTGAAATAAAATTAAAATTAAATAAAAATAAATTTATAATATTAAAGTTTAAATTTTTACTAGGCAGGCGTTTAATTAAAAATTTTCAGAAAATTATTCGATTAAAGGTATTAAAATCGGGTTTTTACAAAAGTATTAAAAGAAAATATAGATATAGGTTATTAAAATTAAAAATTGAATAATTAAATCTCACAAATATTATTTTATAATTCCTCATATATATTAAATTTCAACTTTCCTATTTTTGTCATTTATATGGATAGAGATGAAATATAAAAGTCGTAGCGTAGGCGAAAAAATTTGAGGCCATCAAATAAAAGTTTCACTTCAACAAAAAATTTTTATTTTAATTTAACATCACGCTGGAAGGAAGGAAAGAGAAAGAGAGAGAAAGGTTTTCATAATCTGATTTTAACTTGACATTATAACTTCCAAACCAGTGGAGATTTCTGCTTGACTAAATTCAACTTTACCACTAACTAATATTAGCTCGATGACGGATGAAATATCAATATTCGAACATTTATTTAGTTATTGGTGAAATTTTATTAAACTACTCGCGTCGTCCGCCTCTGGCGGATTTCCATGTACAGAGAAATTGCCCATTTCTCTCCTCCCAATACGTTATTAAATTATTTTTTTATTTTAATTAAAAGATTCGCTTTTTTTATTAATAATATAATTGATAATTATTTTCATATTATTATCAAATGAAATAATAAATCAAATTTAAATAATTTATGATTTAAAAGTTTTGTTAAAAGAAAATATTAAAATATTTAATTAATTCATATAAAAGAAAAATAATAAATAATTTTAATAATAATCAGTGCAATGAAGTAGGGGAAGTTTAACCCTTACAAGAGGGGTTAATTAAGGCCGTGCGCCCCTCTCTTACAACACTTGGCTTTCGGTGCTGAAACCGTGCACATCGGGAGTGTAAAACATTCACGGGAACCCACCCCTAGTGTTCCTTGTGCTACATATGCGGCAACACCAAGCCATTGTCAATCCAGCCGAGCCCCTGGCATCATCAATTGGTCCATGGCGGATGCTGCGGAGCCTTTCAGGCTCTTTATATGAAAATACTGAGCTGCAGCGAATTGTACTCTCGTTGGCTCTCTCTCTCTGGTCGACATCTGGAAGCGGGCCTCAAGATGACGCACCTTCATCTCCAAGGACGTTGTTCAGGACCCCGCTCTCCTCATATCAGTGATCCCCAGTGATAAGGTATGGTCGACCATTCCATTAATAAATGAATAAAAATACATACAAATATAATAAAAAAATAAAAAAGATCGATCTCAAACAATAACTTGATTTATTTATAATAATTGAAAAGTAAATCATATATCTATTAATTTTGATTAAAGTAAATTAAATAAACGGAGTAATTGTTGTGTAGAGATAAAGAAAGAAGCGAATTTTTTTTCTAATTAAAGATATTTCCTTGATTCTCAAATTGATATTTTTTCTTTGGTCCATGCCTAATAAATTTCTTTCAGCTAGTCCAGCGCGGCTTCTGCTCTCTGGTATGTACCTCTGTCTCAGTTTTTTTCATGATCTTTCAATTTTTATTCACACTCCTCCAGGCATTTGAAGCGAGATTCTCTCCCAAACTTAATGAGTTACACAATTTTTATAATTTTATTCAGCCACTGTAGCATAAATAGCTACAGTGTAATGCGAAGCGGATCATAAACAATACCAATCCCTTTCGGTCCCCTGGCTGTCCCCAAGCTAAGCCACTGAAAGGAGCCACCCACGCTCGGGGAGGTTGCACATGTCTAGTCAGCAACAACCTGTAGACTTTTTCCTATCTGGGTCCTTTTTAACATTTCGTTTCAAATTTCATTTGAAAAACTTAATTAAAAAATCTGGTGTGACTGGCGCACAGCACACAACTTTCTCTTACCTTCGGTAATCGAAAGTTGTGTACTGTGCTTGTCACACCAGATTTTTGTGTCGACATGTATTTAGTTCCCGACAGTACGGAACATATGAATTCAGATGTAAAATTTATAAGTATGGGAAAGCCCCCGAGTTTGGCGTAGTATGTAGCGCGCCTACCTCCTATACCAAACGTCGCGGGTTCGGACCCAGGCAGTCCGATGATTTTATTTAAGCCATCTGGATACCAGATGGCTTAAATAGAAATGCCTGAACCCATAATAGATAATATTATATTACAACGGTTATCGTCTAAAGTCTTAAATGGCCTAAGTTGCCGAAAAGACTGTGTGAATGTGTGTGTGAGTGTGAGTGTGAATGAGAAAAAAGTGTGAATGTTTTTAAAAAAAAAAAAAAAAAAAAGTATGGGAAAATATTTATATTTTGTTACCATGGCAACCATTTCTCCTATCTTCCCTATGAAATACAAGAGTAAAGTGGTCTTCAGAAGATTTCAATCGCAAAATGAGAATATACATTTTAAAGAGCATCTAAAAAATGATTGATTTTTGAATTTAAAAAAAAATCGTTGGAGCAAATTTTGAGAAAATCGAAAAAAACTGAAAAAGTACATCAGTAAAGTACTAGTACTCTTTGGCCGATTTTGATTAAAAGCTTATTTTTCCGGTCCAGGAGGATGTTTAACTTAAATATAAAATTTCAGCCTCATAGCTCAATTCCTTCATGCTTAAAATTGAACACAGACACACCCACACACACACCCACACACACACCCACACACAGACAGACCATGTCGCGAAAACCACTTTTTTGGATTCAGGGGACCTCAAAACGTGAAGATCCATCAAAATCTCGACATCGAATTTTTGACATGAATCCAATACTTTCTCTCTATATATATATTACATATATACATAGGTAAGAGAAAGTAAAAAAATTATTATAATTTAACAATTTTTTTTTTTTTTTTAAGTGAAACTTTTATTTGATGACCTCAAATTTTTTCGCCCTTCTATCACCATGTCGCGTTACAAACCATGAATTAATTGCCTATGAAATGGAGAAATCCATTGCCCAATGCTTTTCAATGGGAAAATTTTTTGAGCCATTTCAAATGTGTATTTAGGTGCAAAACCTCATTTAAAAATTCCGTTGACCTAACACTGATTAATTCTTGAAGGTTTACTATTGTAGATAATTTTCAGATAAGGAAATTTATTGTTATTTATCAACTAATTCAGCGGACCATCATCAGTCCTAAAAATGACTAATTTTTGACAATTCAAATAAAGAAAAATGAAGAAAAACCCATCAACCTGATCAATACATATTGGTGGGTTTTCTTCATTTTCTGTTGTTTATAAAGTCAAAAATTAGTCATTTTTAGGCCTAATGATGGTCCACTGATAAACCGAAACTGTGTATTTTTGCAAATCTCATTAAACTTCCGAAAATAAGTATTTGATATTTATTTCTGTACCAATGAATAATATCTACACTAAACTTAATTAAATAAATGTTTTCTCATATATTTCCTATGAGAAAAATTGTAACTTGAACAATTAATAACTCAAAAAGTATTTAAAAAAAGTAAGGTTGAGGAATGTGGCGCTACACGTGGAGAGTTCAACTATTTAACTAAAATTGAAAGAAAAGTAAACGCGTGACGTAAAACAAAAAAAAAAAAAAGTTTAAAAAGTCTGAGATTAAAATAAAATAAATTTAGATTAGGTAATTTTTCTGACATGCTTATGAAAGTTTTATATTTCCAATGATTATAGAGATAAATATTTTGTTGTTGTTGTTGTTGTTACTTTGAACTTTTAGAAAATAAAAGAGAGATATTTGAAAAGATATTAATTTTCTTAATAAATATAACAATTTTACCTTTATAATATGTTAATATATAAAAAGTATTGTGAACGTGTCAAAAATCCGATGTCGAGATTTTGATGGAAATATACGTGTGTGTGTGTGTGGTCAAAATAAAGCGAAAAGTAAATGAGTTACGAGGTTGAAATTTTATATTTAAGTTAGGTACTTCCCTGGGGCGTAACAAGAACAAAATTGGCCAAAGAGTACTAGTTACTTTTTCAGTTTTTCTCGAAATTCGCTCCAACGATTTTGTTTAAAATTCATAAATCAATTATTTTTTGGATGCTCTTTAAAATGTATCTCAGTGAGATTTTTCATGGAAATCGTTTGAAGTATACTATACAAATAAACTTTTGTGGTATTAATTTTTAAAATTTTATATTAAAAATAAAATATAATATCCAAGAAAAATATTTTTCTCAAATTTCCGGGGGGAAGGGGGGTTGTAATTATCCCCTTTACGTAGGAGTAGAAGTTTCTTATGAAATGCTTTTTTTTTTCTCAAATTTTATGCTTATTGAACAACTTTTTATTCAAGATTTTTATGCTTTTTTTTAAGCACTTTTTTCCCATATTTTTTATGCTTTTTTGTCCGGTCTTTAGTCGTCACAAAAAAATCGGGTGTGACAAGCACAGAAAACAACTTTCAGTTGTTTTCTCTGTGATCAGTCACACCAGATATTTTTCATTTGCTAATATGGCGATGATGAAAGGGCTTAAAAAAAAAACCTAAGTTAATTATTATTGTTATAATTATTCTTTCAAGTCATAAGATAAAAATAAATTTATGCATAAAAAGAAAATTTTTCAAAATTATTAATCTGATGTCATAATTTTTTTTTTTTTTTAGAATTAATTATTAAAAAAAATTGATTTTATAATTGTGATGTTTCAGTCCTTATCGTTGAATTTATTTTCTTTTTAATTATCTTTTAATTTAATCACAAACTAGCTGCGTAACTTGCTTTTTATTCAAGATCAAAAAATCTATAGAATTAAAGAGTATTCATTTGAATGAGAATGTTTAGGTGGTCGAGATTCCGATGATCTAGCGTAAAAGAAACCTCCAGATACGCTGGAGATCCCGGGTTCGAGTTTCCCGTTCGAGGAGGGTCATAGAACGTAAGAAATAAACATAATCACAAAAACTTATTTAATCATTTATAAATTAAAATTAAAAAAAAAAAAACACAAGGTAATATGTTTCAATATAGTATTTTCTGATATAGGCCTATAAATACTTGATAAGTATTTCTACCAATACATACATTATACGAGGCAAGTATAACAGGAAGTTAAGAAGCGTTTTTGTCTTATTTAGAGGTAAACAAAGTAAAATAATAAAAAATGTTTTTCTTTTTTACAGGAACTATTTGACATGACGACTGTTGCGCAAAATACAGTTTTGGTTAGTTAAGCCATCTTCAGGTCTATAAAGGAGAAACATATCTGTAATTAGTTTATTTATATTTGTCTACCTCTAGGACAAAAACTTCTGTTATACTTAAAATATGACATCAATTGGTCAGTTTCAAGATCAATAAATATATATTTAAGAAAAAATATATGCAGTGTTACCAACTACAAGAAATCATGTTTATCTATTTTGGGTCCGTGAAGAAAAAAATTTTTTTTTAAATTTTTTAAGACCTAATTCTGAAAAGCTAGAGCCGAAACAATAAGAAAAAAAAAACTTCTATTAAATTTCAAAACACCAAACAAAAAGATAAAATAAAATTGTCTATTGATTTATTTCCTGAAGAAGGTTGCTATATAGCTACTAGAGCTGTGCAAAATAATCGATCAATGGATTATTTATCGATTATTTTCTTAGAGAATCATTGATAAATTCATTTTTGTAGAGTAACTAAAGAAGTAAAATTTTCAAAGGTAGGTCAGATTGTTAATTTGCCTAGATAATGAAAAGGAAAATCAAATATATGCAAGTAAGTTCTCAGTTTATTCCCCCATAATGGATGTAAAAAAAATAAAACCGATTATTTTCTTATAATCGATGCTATATATATATATATATATATATATATATATATATATATAAACGATTATTTCAAAATTGCTGCATAAAAAAAAGACATCCGATTATTTACTCGTAATTGATTAATCGGAATAATCAATTATTTTTCATAATCGATAATCGATTATCTTTTTTCCATAATCGAACATTCTTAATAGCTACTGAGACGTTGATAGAGATATTGATTCTTACTTTACCATATGTATTTTACAACTTTAATTTAATTTTATTGAATTTTTTTAATAATTCAACTGTATTTAATGAATATGAATAAATTCTTTTATTCTTACCCCTAATAATAAAAAAAAAAAATTCAAAATTTAATATCTTGTCTCATTTTTTTTTTCATGAATTCAATATCTAAGTATAAAATAAAAATTTTTATAACCAATTTTAAATCCTTTTTTTTCGACAAGTGATAATTTTTTGTTTTATAGTTCCTTAAAAAAAAAAACAATCGAGGGAGAGGAAATCATTTATTTCAAGTTGTAAATTTTGTTTTGTGTGTGTGTGTGTATATATTCGCTCAATATAAGTGTCTGGGATATTAAAGGAAAGAAGTTCTAAAAGTAAGTGTTAAGGAGGGGGAAGGGGGGAGAAGATGCCAGATGGAGAGAAAAAAGGCCACCTGTCAGGAGGGGATAGTTGGTGATTTATTCACCTTTTGACACCCATGCCGCCCGCCATGTCTTTTCTCTCAATATAGATCGATTTCAAATGCAAAAAAAAACAGATTACGTTCAAACATAAATAAGAAATCAAATAAAGAAGGTAGAGGGGGTTGTTCGCTTAATAAGTATTTATTGTAGCAATTCAATTTACAAAAAAAGATTTATCTATTAAATAATAGAAAAAACTCTTATATTGTTTTTTTTTTATATTTCTATTTCACTCTTAATTAATTTGTATTGAGAAATTAACGAAATTGTTTATGTCAAATTCATCTTTAGAACTTGATATAAATTTCAGAAAAAATCCCATCCCGATACGATTAACCGTTTAGGAGAAAATGAAAGACAAACATTTGAGTTTTGTTTGACTTTTTTTTTTATTTAATTAATAGAATTTATTCTTAATTAATATTAATTCAACAATTAAACATAAGAATTAATTTTATTTATTGATTAACAATAATAAAATTTATTCCAATTAAAATTAATTAATTATTGCGTTAATTAAATTTTTATTTTATTCAATATATATAATTAAAATAAAATTTATTAAAATTATGAGTTTGACTTTTTTTTAAATTTATTTATTCCAATATATTTAATTAATAGAATTTAATCTTAATTAAAATTAATTCAATTAAATATTTTTAAAAAAATTATAAAATTTTTTCCAATTAGAATTTATTAATTATTGCGTTAATTAACTATATAAAATAAATTTTTATTTTATTCAATATAATTAAAATAAAATTTATTATAATTATGGGGGAAATAATTATTAAATTAATCCTTTTTATTAATTAAGAAACTAACAAATTAGTGAACTTTTTTTTTTAATTTTTTTTTTTTTTTGTCACCTTTTGGATATATAAATTGAATAAAAATAAATTCCCACATTTATATTACATGATGATGGTTGTCTTGAATAAAAAATGAACTGACATTTTTTTTTTTTTCAATTCATTTGTGTGTAACAAATCGCATTTTTCTTTTCATTTGCTTGATTTATCTTCAAGTTTGTTTTTTTTTCTTTTCTTTTCTCATATATTTATTAAAAGAACTTGTTCTTTGAATTTATTTATTGAGCTATCTATCTTATTTTTATAAATTTAGTGGATGAGTGGGGAGGGGATGGGGTTTATAAAACCACACACACACACACATCCACTTTATCTTTGATCTTGTTTAGATTTATCGTGATGGAAAACAAAGTCTTTTATAAAGTCAATAGAGCGAAAATAATGCACAATTTTAGTGGCTATTTCTTGATGATGAATTATTATTGAATAATCTATAAATTATAAAACAAATTAAGTTGATAGAAAATGATATAAACTTGAAAGAATAGAGACATAATGTTTTTTTTTGGCAATTCTTAAGTGGAGGAGCTGGGAATGAAAGTTGTTTTTTATTATCTGCTGGTTAAATTATGATAAGCAAATAAAAGAGAGGATTATTTCAAAGTGTTTTAGTTGTTTTTTTTTTTAAATAATTTGTACAGGAATTGGGATTGAAAGAAATTAGTTTTTTAAATAAACCATTAACCCTCATATAATATTTTTTTAATTATTAGATTTACTTTAAATTTATTATAATTCCAGATATTTTTGCAAGAATAAATAAAAAATTCAATGTTTACGTCAGAATTTATTAAGCATAGACGACTACATTGCAATTTAAGAATTTCGATCACAGGACACAAGACCTGAAAGTCAAGATAATGGCAATAAATTGAAAATTTATGCTTATACAGTTTCATAACTTAATCAACCATTGAATGTTTTACTTAACAATCGATTTGTAATAATTTATACACAAAATTTCTTTTTTAATTTTATTTCGATCCCAGCTCCTCCACCTTAATCTTATTAGTTAATCCATTAAATTAATAATTTTCTTATTATTTAATTAATAAAAGACCTGAAAGTCAAGATACCAATAATGGCAACAAATTTAATTTTTCAGAAAATATTATGCTTATACAGATTCATAACTTATTAAATATTTTGCTTAATAATCGATTTTTTATACTTTATAGTTGAAAATTTCTTTTTTATTTCATTTCAATCCCAGCTCCTCCACCTTAATATTATCAGTTATTTTATTAAATTAATTTCTTATTATTTAAAAATAATAAGGCAGTGATTTTTAACTTCTTGCCAAAAAATTCAAAGAAAATTTTTTTTAAACCGTTTTTCGTAAATCCTTTTCTCCTCCTCTTCACTATCCTCCCACACTATCAGCTTTAAAGAATGGGGTGTGGTCTCACCACTTTTATTTTTAAAATTGGAAATCTTAACGATGTGTGTTTATAAATAGTAAAAAAAAAAAAATACTTGGAATTCTTGTTAATACGTTTGTATCTGTCTAAAAGAAGAAGATCTATCTGTCAACAGAAAACAGAAGCAGAGTTCATTTAAATAAATATCTATTAAAAATCATTCAACCATTTAGGGTTTTTTTTTGTATTTATTTGAAATAATATTGTTTCAATTTGTAGGTTATATATGATTCCTGATATTAATTTTATTATTTTTTTTTAAGACAAACATATAAAATTAAGACATTAAACCCCCATGATCTAACAAAAATAATCATTCCCACTTTGTTTACCACCGATGTATCGTGCACGGAAGTCACGCCCCAAATTTATACCGGAATCTAGCACTAGGGGTAAAAATTTTATCTCCTTAATTTGGGAAAAAATAAGTTCACTGATTTTAGCGTTCCTTAATCAAATATAAAGGTTTTATTTGAGGTTCAGAAATTCTCTAATGAGCAACGCAGCTAGTTTTTGTTTCAATTTTTATTATTCAATATAAAGTGAACCTCAAATAAATCATATCAGCTATAATACTCAACTAAATCTAATAAAGGTTTTAATTATTTCTTGCAATAATTCTTATTAAAATAAACAGATACATGTCATAATTGAAAAAAAAAATAAAATAACAATTTAAACAAATTTTGAATTATGACAAGAAAATTTATTATAATTTTTGTATTGATATTAAAATTTTTCTTTTGTCATAATTCAATTATGACTATTGAAAAATTTGTTTAAATTGTTATTTTATTTTTTTTTTTCAATTATGACATGTATCAGTTTATTTTAATAAGAATTATTGCAAGAAATAATTAAAACCTTTATATTTGATT
>JAKCPI010019233.1:0-17606 GCA_023213315.1 Euborellia annulipes | reverse complement strand
TTTCATTTTTTTTTAATTGGTTTTATTTATGTGACACACTTTTTTTTTACTTTTTACTTTTTTATTGTATGTATGACCTTTACCATCTCGACTACTTATTTTCTTAAGAATATCATACTTTTTTAAGCGCTACTTAAATTTGAATCATATTTTTTTTTTACCTCATAAACTAGTTTATGAATTTGATTTCACAAACTGGGTTTCATAAAATTCAAGCACTAAAGTATATGAAAAACGATTGAAAATTTATATTTTTTATTACAGTATAGTGTTTAATTTGTATATTAATAAAAAAAAAGATAACCATCATCCGAGTAGTTTATTTGTAGGATATTGTATAAAAGATCAAGAATTTTTTTTTTAGTAAAAAATTGATTCAAAATGACGATTAGTGCTTTATATAGTTAAAGAGGCAATTTTTTTTTATCTGGAAAATGGGAATTTCGTATTTGGTTTCCCTTGGACAATTAGTGGGCTTTTATTTTTTATTTTCTGTTAGCTGCTAATCAATTTTATTTTCTCTCCTTTTATCTTACTATCTTAATTAGACTACAAAATAAATGAACTTAGAAATAAAATGGCTTTTTTTTTGTTATAATAGAGTTTGATGATTAATGATTTGTTGACTTGGCTTAATTATTTAACTGATTTAATTTTGATTAGATTTTTTTTTTTTAGTATTGTATATTAACCAACCACAAAAAGAAAATTATTTCCAGCAATTAATTTCATTTAACCAGAGTGTGTAATTTGTTCTTTATTTTATTTTTATGATATTTTGTGTTGTAGTAAAGAGAGAGAGAGAGAGGAATCATTATTAATATTAATGAAAGATAATAAATTGTTCTATTTAATGAGAAAAAAAATGAAATGATATCCATATATCTGCTTCGCCAAAGTAAATTTAAATATTAAGGTAATTAGATTTAAATTCTCGATGGCTGGCTCTAATATAAACATTTTATTAAATTTAATATTTAAAAGAATATAAATAACTAGGTGATTTGTTTCAAGTTTTTATTGGTGAAATATAATACACTTAATATCAAGGGCGGATCCAGAGGTGTTTCTCGGGGGGGGGGGTAATCTGGTGTGACTCGTCGCACAGCACTATTTTTTTTTAATTTCGGTAATTTAAAAGCGCATTCTGTACTTGTTTGCCAGAATGTAAATACACATTAAATTTTTAAGTATTAATTTTAAAAATTTTACATTAAAAATAAATTTTTTTGCGAAAAAAAAGGTATTTTTTTCGAATCTCGGGGGGGGGGTAATTACCCCCTTTACCCCCCCCCCCCCCTTCTATCCGCCCTTGCTTAATATGAACTGTCAGTTGTGATTTCATTTTTGAAGAGGACTGTAATGCAAGGGAGAATTCGAAAGAGTTTTTCAGAGAAGGTGGAGGTAATCTGGTGTGACTAGTTGCACAGCACACAATTTTCTTTTACTTTCGGTAATTTAAAGATTCATTCTGTACATGCTTATCAAAATATATATATAAAATCAAATTTATAATTTTTAAATTGTATATTAAAAATAAAATTTAATTCCAAGAAACATATTTTTTCAAATCTAAGAGGGGGGTAATTAACCCTTTACCCCCCCCCCCCTTGTATCCACCCTTGCTGTAATGTCGAAATAAAGTGTTACTAATATTTAACCATATAATCTAGTGTATTATTTAAAATATCTAAGCTCTAGTTGCTAAAATCTAAATAGAGATAAATAGGAATTATCGAACACACAAAAATATCAAAGAATACAAATTCCGTTTAATTAAATTTATTTTTTAATATACTGTAAATTTAAATTTTCAGTTGGTTGGTACAATTTTTAATAAAAGTATCAATCTCTTCGTTGTTTAACAATGGAATTCTAAAAATTATTTTTTTTTCTCCGCTATTAATCGATAACTGCTTTATTATGTAAATATGAATTTTTTTTTCTCCCCAATGAACAAATAAAGAGGGCGGGGGGGTGGGGCTGGGTAAAAGTAAGTTGAAAGAACAAACAAAAAAAATATTACTCTTTTTTTTTTTTTAAACAACCAATTGGTTTATAAAACATTTTTTATTAACATGGTTTCGCTCAATGGGCGGACATATTAATACAACGGTTTGAAATCCAAATAAAATAAAAAAAAAAAATCTCTTTTTTATAAGAGCCATTTAAGTAAAAACAAATTTGTAGTAATTAATAAATAACGTAAAAATTATAGTTTATAAATGTTTAGATGAATAATGGTCAACAAATGAGTGGTAACGTTGTAATTTTTTTTACAAATAAACCAATTTTTGCATACAGTCCTCTTAAGGGTAATAAAGAAAAAAATTACCACGTAACTTTCTTTTTAATTTTACGATAAAATGTCTATCAAAGAATAATAATTGGTATATAGATTCTCTAATTCAGTGGTTTTTAATCGTATGACCCCCCTCCCTCCTTTCCCAATTCTATAAAATAATATAAAAACAAAAAATATTAAATATAAATTTAAATAAAAATAATTTTTGCTGTGGCTAATAATCCCGCCTCCCCTTAGACTCTCACCTCCAGTTAAAATTCTCTAATTTCATATCTTAAGTTTAATTTTTTATTACCATTTTTTTTAAATAAATTATTATCTTATTATAGATATATGGCCTATGTACATTTCAAAAATAAATATAAATAATACTAGGTTAAGGTTCAAAAGGTTTTTATTTTTAGCTTATGCGCATTTCGACGTTAATACGTCATCTTCAGAGCTATGATACAAAATGACTATTACATATATTAACAATCTTATTTATATTCGTCATAGATGGCAGCAATGTACCTTATTTTTTTTTAAAAGTGGCGATATAAGGTACAGTGCTGCCATCTACGATGAATATAAATAAGATTGACAGCACTGCACCTTATTTTTTTTATTTAAAGATGGCGAAATAAGGTGCAGTTCTGCCATTTACGATGAATATACATGTAGTATGTAAATAAGATGGCAGCACTGTGTCTTTTTTTTCATTTACTTACATCTTATTTTTCTAAAAATGGCAAAAATTTTATTCGTCATAGATGGCAGCACTGTACCTTATTTCGCCATCTTTTTTAAAATGGCGAAATGAAGGTACAGTGCTGCCATCTACGATAAATATAAATAAGATTGGCAGCACTATAACTTTTCCATTTTTCTAATGCATGGCAAAATTTTTATTGGTCATAGATGGCAGCACTGTACCTTTTAGCCTGTACCTTATTTTTTTAAAGTTGACGAAATAAAGTACAGTGCTGCAATCTACGATGAATATAAATAAGATTGTTAATATATGTAATAGTCATTTTATGTCATAGCTCTGAAGATGACGTATTAACATCGAAATATGCATAAGCTAAAAATAAAAAAAACCTTTTGAAACTTAAACTAGTTTTAATTATTTATCTATAATTAGATGATAATTTAATTAAATTTAATAATATTTCAACTAGTTCCAATAGGTGATTATATTTTAATAATCTTTTACAGTATTAATTATAAAAAAAATATGATTAAACGAAATTTAGCTTGATATTGAAATAGATGGTAGAAAATTAAAAGCAAGCAGATTGCGTTTGGCTTTACCTTGTTATTTATACTCTTTTCTATAATGGCCATATAATATCTCTCTCTATACCTCTATGTTTTACAATTTGAGCTAGCTAAATGACCATAGGGTGTTTTCATTGTTCTTCTTCTTCAATTAATTCACAATATCACGTCGAGTAGGAGGACGACGACGATCACGGTCGGTCAGTTAAGGGTGGTGGAGGGGGGGGGAAGTAACAAAGCCAGGGGTTATTACCTCACCACTTGATATTAAACCTGAGAGAGAGTGGCCCCTCATTAACTCGTCTCACGGCCTAAATCCTCCCTTAATGGGTGGGGGGGCTGGCTGCTACGAAAGGGCCTTAAGCCCACCCACACAGCTAGAAATTAAACGGGCTCTCTCTCTCTCTCTACCCGGGATTAGACCTACCTCCCAAACCCCCGACGTCAGCCGTAAATAATGAAAATGTATTAGGCGAATGGAAAGAGAGAGAGAGTGAATTCAAGTAAGGCTCAAGATGCATTTATCAACCATCCTTACTCCCACCCCCGCCCTTTTCCCCACTTGTCTTATGATGATTTCAATCCTTCCTAACATTGACAACAATATTGTTAGCGATTAAATGAGGATTATTCTTTTTTTTTTCTATATAAGTAAAAACACAAGTTATACTTAGATTCAACGGCTAATTAGTTTTAATTATATAGGAAAAAGTAAATTTTCTCCTTCCTTATAAAATTCTATATACATTTAAAAAAAAACCCATAAAAATCCATCAAGTAGTTTCTGAATTATAAAGGAAAAAAGAATTAAAAATTAAAATAAATAAATCTCACAATTATTAATCTATAATTATTGATATTTATATAAATTTTTTAAATTTTAATTTAATATGTATAAATACAATCATGTATAAAGGTTTCAACAGTTATGCACATTTAGTAAATGAAAATTAAATATATACAAATTATATATACTAAGTTATATGTTTCAAAAGGAGAAAGTTGTTGAATCCTGAATGATAAATCGAGTGTTGGAATTCGCATAAATAAATTTATAAAAAAAAGCACCCTACACTAATATATTTTTCTTCGCCCACGGGGCATGGCCTAGAGGTTAGCGTGCTAACCTCATATACCAAACGTCGCGGGTTCGGACCCCAGGCAGTCCGATGATTTTATTTAAGCCAATTGGATACCAAATGGCTTAAATAAAAATGCCTGGACCCCATATATGTATATTTATCAATAACGGATATCGTAAAAAGTCTTAAATGGCCTGAGTTGCCGAAAAGACTGTGTGAATGAGTGTGTGAGTGTGAGTGTGAATTAGAAAAAAAAAGTGTGAATGTTTTTGGGGGGTTATATAAAAACCCCCCCTAAAAATATTTTTCTTTTATTATTATATTTTTTTGATTTATATATTATTAATCATTTAGTGTTCATTTTTAATGAATAAATAAAATTTATAACCAAGTGTCTTGATACTAAATATTTTCATATAAAAAATTCATAAACTACTGCACGGGTTTGCACGTTTTTTTTTTTTAATTGGCAGATAATTTTCCATGCGGTGATTTTAGACTATCATTGATTTAAATTTTTGGTAGGAAATCTTTCTTTTATATAAAAAAGAAAGCTGTATTGTGAACCATAAATTAATAAAAAAATTTGCTCACCAGGGGCGGACATTGGGGCTTAGTATATTATATAAAAACTCCCTAAAATGATGGGGTGGGGGGTTCATTGATTTTCTCTTAATATTTAATTATTTAATATATTTTATTTTATATAATTTTTTTCCCATACAACTAGTAAAAAAAAACCCATACAAATTTTAGAATTAATATTTTATAAAGAATTTTAATTTAAAATATCACAATTATTATTCTATAATTAATGATATAAATTAAATTTTATTTATTCAATTATCTTTAATTGAAAAATAAAATAAAAATTTTAAATATCTTATTAATTATAGAATAATAACAATTCTTTTTTTTCTCAAGTGCTCTGAAACTAGTAGACGAATTTTTATGGGTTTTTTTTTTCTTCAATGTATAAAAAAGAATTTTACGACAGTACAGAAACATTATTTAGCTTATCAAAAATTAAAATCATCTACACTAAACGCACATTTTTTTAAATTTTATTTCTTGAAATATAAATAAAGTAGATCAATTAGATTTCCGCTTTAATTGCGTTTATGTGTGTGTGTGTTATCTGAATCAAACATTACAGTTCAAGAACCGATGACCTGTAAAACGAGGCAGGTCCAGACAATTGAAAATCTGATTGCACATCATATGGGTCACTTCTTGTGTGTGTGTGTGCATGTGTGTGACCAAGCACAAGCAAATACCTACCCACCTATACACGTCACGTGCCACACGACTCGTAAATGTTCTCGCTATTTATGCTACATTGCACACAAACTCAACAAAAACTTTTTTTTTTTTTTTTTTGTTGACTAATGAAAAACCAAATTTTGTTGTTTTTTATACATGAATGGATTTAAGTTTTTTTTGTTTAGATTTAATAGAAATTTCATTTTTCTTATTGAAGCAATTTAATTTACATCATTTTGAATGGGAAGCATAAGCATAAGATATCTCTAATACTGCTTCGCTTTTTTTAAAGCCTATTATCATTAATACATATTATACATAAGAATCTCTTTCCCGCTTTTTCTTATAACTCTAATTCTGCTTCGCTTTTTTCAAAGCCTATTATTTATTAATACATATTATAGCATAAGATATCTCTAATTCTGCTTCGCTTTTTTCAAAGCCTATTATATTATTTTGGGGTTTAGGCTTTTTAATGACTTTCATCATATCATTGGTTATTAACGTGCTTTTCGTCTTTTCTGATTGGCATACAATGACACATATACTTTTTTTTTGTTGACTATTGATTGGCGTACAATGACAGAGACATTGTTGATATTTTGTTATTGATTTTTATACGTGAATATAGATAGTTTCACTTTCTAGCTATTTATTTTTTCTATTAAAGAATTTAAATTTTATTTTTATTATTGAAGATATTTTAATTTGTATAATTCAAAATGGGAAGCGTAACGTCGACCTCTAGCATATCTGCTCAGCTTTTTTTTAAACACCCTATTGTTATTAAGGTGATCTATTCAGATTGACTTATAATGTCAGAAACACTTCACCTCTAAATAATATTTTAAATAATATACTAGCTGATATGTTTCAATTTTTTTGAAAGACTTTTTTTACAAATAATTTCCGAATTGTCAAGAAATTTTCTCTAGACCTAGAGACTATTGTTATTATAGCAACGTTAGTTTCTGGTCCAGAAGAAGCTTAGAAAATCGTGATTTCATTTTTACCGCTCTCTGCGGACCGATTAACTTCTCGTTTTAATACCTTTTTAGGTCCACTTAGGACTATAAATTTGCCATTCCTCTTCTTAATCTGATGATTAATTCCAGAGATATAATCAAAAAAAAAGCTCTACACACATATATTTACCTACGCACTTAAAGATTTTTGCATTTCTGGGGTTCTTATGACTTGAACCGTAACGATATTTTTTTTTTTATTATAATAGAATCTTCTGCTGCAATTTATATAAACAACATAACATTAAAATAAAATCTCACCACTTTGAATGGCACACAAACCCTTTTTATCTCTCTATTTCCTAGAGAGAGTGAGAGAAGTGATAAAGGAGATTTTACAGACAGTTTCCACTCAATCAATCCATTTAACCTCTGGGATTAAATTGCATATATATATACGTATATAGAATGAGAGAGAGAGAGAGAGGTTAAGTCTAATAAGCGAGCAACGGAGGCATAGAATTGAATAGCATAATAGACAATAAATCTCGGATGTATAATATACAGTATATATATTGTGTGTGTGTGTGGTCGCATTATCAAAGACCGAAAGGAGAGGAATAAAACTAGAGAAGTGTTTTTTATTATAATAAAAAAAGAGAATGGCGTTCAAAATTCCCGGTGGGATTTTTGTTTTCTCCTAAAGGAATAAAAATAAAAGGGATAGTATTATGGGTGATATGAAATTTAATTAACTTTTTAAATACGTTATTTAAATTTTACTATTAGCTTTCGTTCGTTGTGAATAAGTGCTTCGCTTTTGGTAAAAAGACCATCTTAAGGGCTAAAAATGATATAAGATATAATTAATACAATAATAATGAAATAATATTAAAATCAAATAATAATATAATTTTATGAAATTATTACTTTGTAGAAATCATTTATTTAGCGTCATCATTGTTTAATAAATTATTTTCTTTTTCTTTAGAAGTGTTAAATTTTAACACCCTCGGGGGTGTGAAACAATGTATTTAAAAAATAATATCAATGATCAAGTTTTTTTATGAAGAGAGTATTTTGACCCAATATTTGGGTTTTTGTAAAAAAGCCATCTTCATGTCTAAAAGTTCAAATATAAAATTCATATTTATTTATTTAAATAATAATGAAATAAAATTTGAGAAGATAAATAAATATTTTATTTTTTTTTTAAATAGTAATAAAATAATATATTGAAATAAAATTAAAATTAAATAAAAATAAATTTATAATATAAAAGTTTAAATTTTTACTAGGCAGGCGTTTAATTAAAAATTTTCAGAAAATTATTCGATTAAGGGTATTAAAATCGGGTTTTTACAAAAGTATTAAAAGAAAATATAGATATAGGTAATTAAAATTAAAAATTGAATAATTAAATCTCACAAATATTATTTTATAATTCGTCATATATATTAAATTTCAACTTTCCTATTTTTGTCATTTATATGGATAGAGATGAAATATAAAAGTCGTAGCGTAGGCGAAAAAATTTGAGGCCATCAAATACAAGTTTCACTTTAAAAATTTTTTTTTTTTATTTTAATTTAACATCACGCAGGAAGGAAGGAAAGAGAAAGAGAAAGATTTTCATAATCTGATTTTAACTTGACATTATAACTTCCAAACCAGTGGAGATTTCTGCTTGACTAAATTCAACTTTACCACTAACTAATATTAGCTCGATGACGGATGAAATATTAATATTTGAACATTTATTTAGTTATTGGTGAAATTTTAATAAACTAGTCGCGTCGTCCGCCTCTGAGGGATTCCATGTCTAGTCAGCAACAAACTGTAGACTTTTTCCTATCTAGGTCCTTTTTAACATTTCGTTTCAAATTTCATTTGAAAAACTTAATTTAAAAAAAATTATTATAATTTAACAACAATTTTTTTTTTTAAGTGAAACTTTTATTTGATGGCCTCAAATTTTTTCACCCTTCTATCACCATGTCGCGTTACAAGCCATGAATTAATTGCCTATGATAATGGAGAAATTCATTGCCCAATGCTTTTCAATGGGAAAATTTTTTGATCTACTTCAAATGTGTAATTGGGTCCCTCATTTAAAAATTCCGTTGACCTAACATTAATTAATTCTTGAAGGTTTACTTTTGTAGATGATTTTCAGATAAGGAATAAATAAATATCAAATATTTATTTTCGAAAATTTATTGTTATTTATCAACGGACCATCATCAGGCCTAAAAATGACTAATTTTTGACATTTCAAACAAAGAAAATGAAGAAAAACCCATCAACCTTATCAATAGATATTGATGGGTTTACTACATTTTCCATTTTATATAATGTCAAAAATTAGCCATTTTTAGGCCTGATGATGGTCCACTGATAAACCAAAACTGTGTATTTCAATCAGACGCCAAATGTCATGAAATTTCCGAAAATAAGTATTTGATATTTATTTCTGTACCTCTGAATAATATCTACACTAAACTTAATTAAATAAACTTGTTTTCTCATATATTTCCTATTAGAAAAATCGTAACTTGAACAATTAAGGTTGTTCGGACATTAAAACACTTTGTTAGATTAAAAGCTAATTTTTTAATATGTTATTAATCACTATCACATACGTATAAAATAAAATTTTGAAGCAGATCTGACGCGGGGCTATCGTGTAATTAATAATTAAAAAATTGAAATTTAACATGTAGTCTATGGTCTATGAGGAATGTCGACGAAACGCACACATATCGAATTATATAGCCACCTCTGCAATAGGTAAAAAAACAAAAAAACTTACATTTTATCAATTCACTTCCGAGTAATACGTTAAAAATAAAATCAAAAGTTTCTGCCCAACGCTTTTAAAGATATTTTAACAAGAAAGTCAAAAAATTCTCCAAAATGACAGTCGTTAATTTTTAAAATTGAGACTCAGACCAGTCTCGGCAACGTCGCATAAAATAATACTCTTTTCTCGCTGTCAGTTACATTTTTTTTCCATTTTACGATATTTTTTCTCGCAAATCGTCCATTGTGTTTAAACTGATTTGCATTAATCATTGTAATATATTAAATAAAATAAAATTGAAGGCTTTTAAGATTTAAAATAAACAGCTGATGAATGCGATGTTGCCAGTTCTATACTACGTGAAATACTGTTCAAGTCAAAAGTCATTCATTTATTATTTTTGGTAATTAAATTATTAACTTAATACAATTATAAACTATGATAGGTCACGACTAAATTATAATAAGAAATTTTGGCATTCAAATTTTTAATTTTATTTTAAAAAAAATTTAGATTCTATTATGACTTACGGGGTACTATCCGAACAACCTTAATAACTCAAAAAGCATTAAAAAAAAAAGTAAGGTTGAGGAATGTGACGCTACACGTGGAGAGTTCAACTATTTAACTAAAATTGAAAGAAAAGTAAACGCGTGACGTAAAACAAAACAAAACCAAACAAAAAAAAAAAAAAGTTTAAAAAGTCTGAGATTAAAATAAAATAAATTTAGATTAGGTAATTTTTCTGACATGCTTATGAAAGTTTTATATTTCCAATGATTATAGAGATAAATATTTTGTTGTTGTTGTTGTTACTTTGAACTTTTAGAAAATAAAAGAGAGATATTTGAAAAGATATTAATTTTCTTAATAAATATAACAATTTTACCTTTATAATATGGTTAATATATAAAAAGTATTGTGAACGTGTCAAAAAATCCGATGTCGAGATTTTGATGGAAATATACGTGTAGTGTGGTCAAAATAAAGCGAAAAGTAAATGAGTTACGAGGTTGAAATTTTATATTTAAGTTAGGTACTTCCCTGGGGCGTAACAAGAACAAAATTGGCCAAAGAGTACTAGTTACTTTTTCAGTTTTTCTCGAAATTCGCTCCAACGATTTTGTTTAAAATTCATAAATCAATTATTTTTTGGATGCTCTTTAAAATGTATCTCAGTGAGATTTTTCATGGAAATCGTTTGAAGTATACTATACAAATAAACTTTTGTGGTATTAATTTTTACTTTCTCTTACCTTTGGATTCATGTCAAAAATTCGATGTCGAGATTTTGATGGATCTTCACGTTTTGAGGTCCCCTGAATCCAAAAAAGTGATTTTCGCGACATGGTCTGTGTGTGTGTGTGTGTGTGTGTGTGTGGGTGGGTGTGTGGGTGTGTCTGTGTTCAATTTTAAGCATGAAGGAATTGAGCTATGAGGCTGAAATTTTATATTTAAGTTAAACACCCCCCTGGACCGGAAAAAATAAGCTTTTAATCAAAATCGGCCAAAGAGTACTAGTACTTTACTGATGTACTTTTTCAGTTTTTTTCGATTTTCTCAAAATTTGCTCCAACGATTTTTTTTTAAATTCAAAAATCAATTATTTTTTAGATGCTCTTTAAAATGTATATTCTCATTTTGCGATTGAAATCTTCTGAAGACCACTTTACTCTTGTATTTCACAGGGAAGGATAGGAGAAATGGTTGCCATGGTAACAAAATATAAATATTTTCCCATACTTATAAATTTTACATCTGAATTCCAATGTTCCGTACTGTCGGGAACTAAATATATGTCGACACAAAAAATCTGGTGTGACAAGCACAGAACACAACTTTCGATTACCGAAGGTAAGAGAAAGTTGTGTGCTGTGCGCCAGTCACACCAGATTTTTAAAATTTTATATTCAAAATAAAATATAATATCCAAGAAAAATATTTTTCTCAAATTTCCGGGGGAAAGGGGGTTGTAATTATCCCCTTTACGTAGGAGTAGAAGTTTCTTATGAAATGCCTTTTTTTTTTCTCAAATTTTATGCTTATTGAACAACTTTTTATTCAAGATTTTTATGCTTTTTTTTAGCACTTTTTTTCCCATATTTTTTATGCTTTTTTGTCCGGTCTTTAGTCGTCACAAAAAATCGGGTGTGACAAGCACAGAAAACAACTTTCAGTTGTTTTCTCTGTGATCAGTCACACCAGATATTTTTCATTTGCTAATATGGCGATGATGAAAGGGCTTAAAAAAAAAAAACCTAAGTTAATTATTATTGTTATAATTATTCTTTCAAGTCATAAGATAAAAATAAATTTATGCATAAAAAGAAAATTTTTCAAAATTATTAATCTGATGTCATAATTTTTTTTTTTTTTTAGAATGTAATCATTAAAAAAAAATTGATTTTATAATTGTGATGTTTCAGTCCTTATCGTTGAATTTATTTTCTTTTTAATTATCTTTTAATTTAATCACAAACTAGCTGCGTAACTTGCTTTTTATTCAAGATCAAAAAATCTATAGGATTAAAGAGTATTCATTTGAATGAGAATGTTTAGGTGGTCGAGGTTCCGATGACCTCCAGATAGGCTGGAGATCCCGGGTTCGAGTTTCCCGTTCGAGGGGGGGGTCATAGAACATAAGAAATAAACATAATCACAAAAACTTATTTAATCATTTATAAATTAAAAAAAAAAAAAAAAAACACAAGGTAATATGTTTCATTACATTATTTTCTGGTACAAGCCTATAAATACTTGATACGTATTTCTACCAATACATACATTATACGAGGCAAGTATAACAGGAAGTTTTGAAGCGTTTTTGTCTTATTTAGAGGTAAACAAAGTAAAATAATAAAAAATGTTTTTCTTCTATACAGGAACTATTTGACATGACGACTGTTGCGCAAAATACAGTTTCGGTTAGTTAAGCCATCTTTAGGTCTATAAAGGAGAAACATATCTGTAATTAGTTTATTTATATTTGTCTACCTCTAGGACAAAAACTTCTGTTATACTTAAAATATGACATCAATTGGTCAGTTTCAAGATCAATAAATATATATTTAAGAAAAAAATATATGCAGTGTTACCAACTACAAGAAATCATGTTTATCTATTTTGGGTCCGTGAAGAAAAAATTTTTTTTTTAATTTTTTAAGACCTAATTCTAGAAAAGCTAGAGCCGAAACAATAAGAAAAAAAAAAAAAACTTCTATTAAATTTCAAAACACCAAACAAAAGATAAAATAAAATTGTCTATTGATTTATTTCCTGAAGAAGGTTGCTATATAGCTACTAGAGCTGTGCAAAATAATCGATCAATGGATTATTTATCGATTATTTTCTTAGAGAATCATTGATAAATTCATTTTTGTAGAGTAACTAAAGAAGTAAAATTTTCAAAGGTAGGTCAGATTGTTAATTTGCCTAGATAATGAAAAGGAAAATCAAATATATGCAAGTAAGTTCTCAGTTTATTCCCCCATAATGGATGTAAAAAAATAAAACCGATTATTTTCTTATAAAAAACATATAACCAAGTATTTATTAATTTTCTTATAATCGATGCTATATATATATAAACGATTATTTCAAAATTGCTGCATAAAAAAAGACATCCGATTATTTACTCGTAATTGATTAATCGGAATAATCAATTATTTTTCATAATCGATAATCGATTATCTTTTTTCCATAATCGTACACTCTTAATAGCTACTGAGACGTTGATAGAGATATAGATTCTTACTTTACCATATGTATTTTACAACTTTAATTTAATTTTATTGAATTTTTTTAATAATTCAACTGTATTTAATGAATATGAATAAATTCTTTTATCCTTACCCCTAATAATAAAAAAAAAAATTCAAAATTTAATATCTTGTCTCATTTTTTTTCATGAATTCAATATCTAAGTATAAAATAAAAATTTTTATAACCAATTTTAAATCCTTTTTTTTCGACAAGTGATAATTTTTTGTTTTATAGTTCCTTAAAAAAAAAAACAATCGAGGGAGAGGAAATCATTTATTTCAAGTTGTAAATTTTGTTTTGTGTGTGTGTATATATTCGCTCAATATAAGTGTCTGGGATATTAAAGGAAAGAAGTTCTAAAAGTAAGTGTTAAGGAGGGGGAAGGGGGGAGAAGATGCCAGATGGAGAGAAAAAAGGCCACCTGTCAGGAGGGGATAGTTGGTGATTTATTCACCTTTTGACACCCATGCCGCCCGCCATGTCTTTTCTCTCAATATAGATCGATTTCAAATGCAAAAAAAAAAAAAAAAAAAAAACAGATTACGTTCAAACATAAATAAGAAATCAAATAAAGAAGGTGGAGGGGGTTGTTCGCTTAATAAGTATTTATTGTCGCAATTCAATTTACAAAAAAAGATTTATCTATTAAATAATAAAAAAAACTCTTATATTGTTTTTTTTTAATTTCAGTCTTTATCATTAATTTGTATTGAGAAATTAGCGAAATTGTTTATGTCAAATTCATCTTAAGAACTTGATATAAATTTCAGAAAAAATCCCATCCCGAATACGATTAACCGTTTAGGAGAAAATGCAAGACAAACATTTGAGTTTTGTTTGACTTTTTTTTTATTTAATTAATAGAATTTATTCTTAATTAATATTAATACAACAATTAAACATATAGAATTAATTTTATTTATATTAACAATAATAAAATTTATTCTAATTAAAATTAATTGATTATTGCGTTAATTAAATTTTTATTTTATTCAATATATATAATTAAAATAAAATTTATTAAAATTATGAGTTTGACTTTTTTTAAATTTATTTATTCCAATATATTTAATTAATAGAATTTAATCTTAATTAAAATTAACTCAATTAAATATTTAAAAAAATTATACAATTTTTTTCAATTAGAATTTATTAATTATTGCGTTAATTAACTATATAAAATAAATTTTTATTTTATTCAATATAATTAAAATAAAATTTATTATAATTATGGGGGAAAATATTATTAAATTAATCCTTTTTTTAATTAAGAAACTAACAAATTAGTGAACTTTTTTTTTTAATTTTTTTTTTTTTTTTTTTTGTCACCTTTTGGATATATAAATTGAATAAAAATAAATTCCCACATTTATAATACATGATGATGGTTGTCTTGAATAAAAAATGAACTGACATTTTTTTTTTTTTCAATTCATTTGTGTGTAACAAATCGCATTTTTCTTTTCATTTGCTTGATTTATCTTCAAGTTTGTTTTTTTTTCTTTTCTTTTCTCATATATTTATTAAAAGAACTTGTTCTTTGAATTTATTTATTGAGCTATCTATCTTATTTTTATAAATTTAGTGGATGAGTGGGGAGGGGATGGGGTTTATAAAACCACACACACACACACATCCACTTTATCTTTGATCTTGTTTAGATTTATCGTGATGGAAAACAAAGTCTTTTATAAAGTCAATAGAGCGAAAATAATGCACAATTTTAGTGGCTATTTCTTGATGATGAATTATTATTGAATAATCTATAAATTATAAAACAAATTAAGTTGATAGAAAATGATATAAACTTGAAAGAATAGAGACATAATGTTTTTTTTTTTGGCAATTCTTAAGTGGAGGAGCTGGGAATGAAAGTTGTTTTTTATTATCTGCTGGTTAAATTATGATAAGCAAATAAAAGAGAGGATTATTTCAAAGTGTTTTAGTTGTTTTTTTAAATAATTTGAACAGGAATTGGGATTGAAAGAAATTAGTTTTTGAAATAAACCATTAACCCTCATATAATATTTTTTTAATTATTAGATTTACTTTAAATTTATTATAATTCCAGATATTTTTGCAAGAATAAATAAAAATACAATGTTTACGTCAGAATTTATTAAGCATAGATGACTACATTGCAATTTAACAATTTCGATCACAGGACACAAGACCTGAAAGTCAAGATAATAGCAATAAATTGAAAATTTATGCTTATACAGTTTCATAACTTAATCAACCATTGAATGTTTTACTTAACAATCGATTTGTAATAATTTATACACAAAATTTCTTTTTTTAATTTTATTTCGATCCCAGCTCCTCCACCTTAATCTTATTAGTTAATCCATTAAATTAATAATTTTCTTATTATTTAATTAATAAAAGACCTGAAAGTCAAGATACCAATAATGGCAACAAATTTAATTTTTCAGAAAATATTATGCTTATACAGATTCATAACTTATTAAATGTTTTGCTTAATAATCGATTTTTTATATTTTATAGTTGAAAATTTCTTTTTTGATTTCATTTCAATCCCAGCTCCTCCACCTTAATCTTATTAGTTATTTTATTAAATTAATTTCTTTTTATTATTTAAAAATAATAAGGCAGTGATTTTTAACTTGTTGCCAAAAATTCAAAGAAAATTTTTTAAACCGTTTTTTTTAAATCCTTTTCTCCTCCCTCTTCACTATCCTCCCACATTATCAGCTTTAAAGAATGGGGTGTGGTCTCACCACTTTTATTTTTAAAATTGGAAATCTT
Organism: Euborellia annulipes; assembly: GCA_023213315.1. Lineage (NCBI taxonomy): Eukaryota > Metazoa > Arthropoda > Insecta > Dermaptera > Anisolabididae > Euborellia > Euborellia annulipes. The sequence continues at coordinate 1,394 of JAKCPI010019233.1, read as the reverse complement.
AACGATGTGTGTTTATAAATAGTAAAAAAAAAAAAATACTTGGAATTCTTGTTAATACGTTTGTATCTGTCTAAAAGAAGAAGATCTATCTGTCAACAGAAAACAGAAGCAGAGTTCATTTAAATAAATATCTATTAAAAATCATTCAACCATTTAGGGTTTTTTTTTTTTGTATTTATTTGAAATAATATTGTTTCAATTTGTAGGTTATATATGATTCCTGATATTAATTTTATTATTTTTTTTTAAGACAAACATATAAAATTAAGACATTAAACCCCCATGATCTAACAAAAATAATCATTCCCACTTTGTTTACCACCGATGTATCGTGCACGGAAGTCACGCCCCAAATTTATACCGGAATCTAGCACTATTGGGAAAAAAATAAGTTCACTGATTTTAGCGTTCCTTAATCAAATATAAAGGTTTTAATTATTTCTTGCAATAATTCTTATTAAAATAAACAGATACATGTCATAATTGAAAAAAAAAAATAAAATAACAATTTAAACAAATTTTTCAATAGTCATAATTGAATTATGACAAAAGAAAAATTTTAATATCAATACAAAAATTATAGAAAAATTTTAATATCAATACAAAATTATAATAAATTTTTCTTATGTCATAATTCAATTATGACTATTGAAAAATTTGTTTAAATTGTTATTTTTTTTTTTCAATTATGACATGTATCTGTTTATTTTAATAAGAATTATTGCAAGAAATAATTAAAACCTTTATATTTGATTAAGGAATGCTAAAATCAGTGAACTTATTATTTTTTTTTCTCCATCCAACCAATCAAAAGTTAAACATGAGAAGGGTTAAATATTATATTCCTTTATTTTGTAATTTGATAATTCAATTTAGAATCCTTCTAATTGAAATACCGGACTAATAATGTTTATCTAAGCATCATCATTAACATCATCAGAGTAATGTAGTATGTAATGCAATCTGAATGTTATGTTTATATGTGTGTGTGTGCGTACAATACACGACAAAAGATCGTACAAGTCAAACATCTTGGAAGCTCGTTAAGTCCGTCCCGTCTTTAATTTATAAATAAACAACGACCAGACTTCGACCCGGGGCGGGGTCTGTTGGTTTTGCAATTAAACTGACAACACATTTCCCTTTTTTTTTTTTTATTTGAGGGGTATGTTCAGCTGCTTTTGACCTCTGGACGTCGTCAGAATGTTTACATGATTTTTTTTTTTATTAGGGGTGCAAATGTTTATTTTTAGTAGTTGGCCTAACCGACCGAAAGTTGTCTTATTTTTATTACAATCTTTTTTTTTAAGATAAATAAAATAATATAAGCGGGAAGAAATAGAAAAATAAATATATAATAAAAATTTAAAAATGTTTATAATAAAAAAGAAAAA
>JAKCPI010019232.1:0-12563 GCA_023213315.1 Euborellia annulipes | reverse complement strand
ATATACATAAATCAAATAGGAAGAATAAAATGAGCAAGCAGCTAATTATATTTCATTTTATTAAGAAACCAGGGCCGACGTTTCGGTCTTTTTATGTAATTGATTGTATCTATCTGTTAAATGTTCTTTTCTTCATTTGTAGCCCTGAAGATGGTCCCATACGTGACCGAAACGTCGGCCCTGGTTTCCTAATAAAATAAAATATAATTAGCTGCTTGCTCATTTTATTCTTCCTATTTGATTATCAACACTCAGCTATATACCTCCTTCAAATATACATAAAGAGCATTTAAAAAATAAGTGATTTATGAATTTTAATTCAAATCTTTAAAGGAAATCGTATAGAACTTAAATCAGTAAAGTACTTATACTCTTTGATCTATTTTATTTTATTTTTTTATTCTTATTCTCTATTACTATCTTCAATATAAACTTCGAAGCTCTTTTTAGTTTCTCTTACCTATATACAGTACCTATGTCAATATATATAGAAAGTATTGGTTTTATGTCAAAAATTCGATGTCGAGAATTTGATGGATATACAGGTTTTGAGGGCCCCTGGATAAAAAAAACCTCTCCCTTCTTTCCCCCTTTTATGGCTTTCGCGACATGGTCTGTCTGTCTTTGTGTGTGTCTGTCAGTATCCAATTTAAAGCATTAAGGAATTGAGCTACGAAGATAAAATTTTATATTTAAGTTAGATACCCCCCTGTAGCGTGAAAATAAGCTTTTAAACAAAATCGGTCAAAAAGTACTAATATTTTACTGATGTAGTTTTTCAGTTTTTTTCGATTTTCTCAAAATTCATTCTAGTGATTATGATTAAAATACAAAAATCAATTATTTTTTAGATGCTCTTTCAAATGAAAATTTTGCCCTTGACATCATTGAGAAAGTTGTGTGTGCTGTGCGACCAGTCACACCAAATTTTTCAACTTCAGAAATCCTTAACTCACATTTTAATTTAATTAAATGAAAAAAACGAAGAGTTTTTTATATTATTTTTCGGTATTTGAGGCTATTTAGTCCCAGTTCTAATTTATTCAATTTTTGGTGATCAGAACGGGATGCGAACCTCTGACCCCTCGAAAAGCGAGACTTCTAATCTTGTGCTAAGGCTCATAAAATTTTAGTAACAATAAAATGATGGTTAAATTGATAAACTTTATTTATTTTATAGATAGATGAATAGATAATATAAGGGCTAAGAAATATAGAGAATCAAAAATGTTGTTGGTCAGCGGAAGGAAGAGATAAAAATTCTCTTTTATCCCAGATGTGAATCTAGAATGGGATGATTTGTACTCTGATGACAGAAGAAAACTCTTCTGCATCTGGAGTCTTTCCAAACTTGTTTATCTCTTCTTGATAAAGAAGCAAAAAAAAAAAAAAAAAAAGTTCTGGAACTGTTGATTGCGATAGTAACGTTCTCCTTGCAGAGGGTTCAAGAACGGTCATTGACAGTAATTGTCGGATATGTATTTACCAGAGAAAATTGCATAACGCAATCTATTTAGATAAGTGTCACTTACTGGAAATTAAATCAAAATTGTATGTAGTTATATCCTGTTAAGAGATTAAAGAAATAAGTGAGCTGCACGTGTAATTAGCCTAATTAATTTATCTTTATGACAAAAATTGCAAAAATGATTACAGATAATTTGAATGCATATAAATAAATATTTTTTAAATAAATGAAGTGCTTTTTAGTTCAAACTATTTTATTTTTCTATATAAGAATGTTGAATATGGCTCTTGTTTCCTCAAATGTATACATAAAATTAGATAAAATAGTAAAAACTATTTTTATTTAATTTGCATATGGATCTGTTTAACGATTTTAAGCATGAAGTAATTGAGCTCAGTCCCCAAGGGCTCTGATTTTGATAAAATTTTATATTATTCTAAATAAAATACTCCAAAAATACATCTACGAGTATACAAACTGTACAAAATTAAACAATTAATTAAATTAAATACGTTTTAACCAAATTTGAGTACCTATTTGTAAGTAAATTTGAAGAAAAAAATAATGTTTGCTCCCCCTACGTCGACGTTTCTGTCGCCAGGTGCGCCCTTCCTCAGAACAATTATATCGCAAAAATCTGGTGTGACTTGTCGCAGAGCTCACAACTTTCTCTTACCTTCGGGAATCTAAAGTTGTGTTCTGTGCTTGTCACACCAGTTTTTTTTGTGTCGAGATATATTTAGTTTCCACCGATATATTGGAATTTAAGATGTAAAATTTATAAACATGGGAAAATATTTATATTTTGTTACCATGGCAGCCATTTCTCCTATCTTTCCTATGGAGTACAAGAGTAAAGTGTGCTTCAAACAATTTTGAGACCAAAATGAGAATATACATTTTAAAGAGCATCTAAAAAATAATTGATTTTTGAATTTTAAAAAAAAATCGTTGGAGCAAATTTTGAGAAAATCGAAAAAAAACTGAAAAAGTGCATCAGTAAAGTACTAGTACTCTTTGGCCCATTTTGTTCAAAAGCTTCGTGTCACGTCCCAGGGGGGTGCCTAACTTAAATATAAAATTTCAACCTCGTAGCTCTTATCGTTGTTGAGATATTTTGTTCACAAAGACACACATACACACAGAGACCATGTCGCGAAAACCACTTTTTTGGACTCACGGGACCTAAAAACGTGAAGATCCATCAAAATCTCGACATTAAATTTTAGACATGAATCCAATACTTTGTATATTAACATATATATAGGTAAGAGAAAGTAAAAACCAATCAATCATTTATCCCACTTAAGGTAATTATATTAGTAAATTAACCGGATCCTGCTTTCTTAGGACCTTTATTATTTTTAGGACATCATAGCTCAAATCTAGAATTGTCAAAAGTACTTGGCGATTCTAGATTAAACATTCATCCCACACATTATCATTTAAAATCTGCACATTGAATTTACTGGAAAAACATTTTAAATGTGTAATAATAATTACAATTTAAATGTTAAATAGGAAAAAAAAATATCTATATTTTTTAATGCGATTTTCATAAGATATAATAGCATCTTCCTATAAATATAAATGACTTCATTGATATAAAGTTTCATCATAGTATTGGTTAAGAATAGAGAGCGAGATGCTTTTCGTACAAGTCATGAACTGGAACTCACTAGAGTTTTAATTGAATTAAAATTCTCATTTCCAGTTGAACTTACTTAAGAATCATTTCAAAATCGTTAGAGAGGATGCGAAAGCGAGAGAGAGAGGTGAAGAAGAATAAAGAAGCATGTTATTGATAGAAATCATTAGAGAAAAACTTTTTAATTGAGGAACAATCTCATTTGTTTTTATACTGTACATGATTAAGACAGCTTATCACACAAACAGTTAAATAATGTTTGATATAGGTCAGTGATGTAGATAATGTCTAGATTGGAAAGTAAAAGGGTATGAAATAATTGCATGCATTTGTCAGCTAATGTAAAACTGCTAATAATAATAATAAATCTATTTTTTATTGCTGAATATTATTAATGAAAATAGCATATTTAAAATTTTGAAATGGATTATTTATCTATTCTCTTGATTCCTAATCTATTATTGTAATCGATCAACCCGACACATTTATCTTCCCGGCTAAATGTTTTGCAAAAACTTCATCTACTATTTTGTCATCTTATGTTTTTTCTTCTATCAAGTAGTGGCTAGGGATGGAAAAGTCGACTCTGACTTTTGTCAAGAATCGATCTTTTACTAGAAAATAATCGACCTTTTAGAAGTTGTAACTCTTTCAAGTCGATTAGAATCGATTCTCTCTGCGACTTCAACTTTTTCTTACAATACTTACAGTATCCGATGTAATATGTTTGTAACTTTGTCATTGATTGACTTTCATCTTTCTTTAAAACCCACACACAACTAGTGGGTTCGATTATCGACCTTTTAGAAGTTGTAACTCTTTCAAGTCGATTAGAATCGATTCTCTCTGGCGACTTCAACTTTTTTCTTACAATACTTACAGTATCCGATGTAATATAGTTTGTAACTTTGTCATTGATTGACTTTCATCTTTCTTTAAAACCCACACATAACTAGTGGTGTTCGATTATGGAAAAAAATAATCGATTATACATTTTCCATTTTTCCCTCTCGCGAAAATCATTTGACTTTTTTTTTTAGTATACTAGTCTCATCCCATGAAAAATAATCGATTATTTACCCAATAATCAACTGTGGAAAAAATAATCGATTATTTTTTAAGAAAATAATCGGTGATTAATCGATCGGTTAGTGAAGATATCGTCGCCTGAATCACGTAGTGGCATATCTCAATTTCTATTATTTTTCACATCTCCAGATACATCAGTTCCTGGTGTTTCAAAATATTAAATGTTGAGATACGCAAAACCAAAAAACCTAAATAATACGAAAAAACATGGAAATACATGGAGATTCGTCACTTTGTAATAATGTAAAGAACGCCAGGACACGGCCATACCCGTTGTATCTCAATTTTTAATTTTTTTGAGATACGTCACTACGTGATGCAAGCCACGATATGTGCATTCTTAATTCGTCGTTAATATTTTAATGTTTTATTTTGATACTCAACTTTCATATTTTATTTTAATGTTCGGTAAATTTTTTTTTTTTTTAATAAAATGCTATTTCTCTTCTTCCCTGGAGGTATCTAATGCTTTGGTTGCGCCACTACATTCAGAAGTTGTCGGGGCTGGAAAGGCCTTTAGCGGTTCAAAATATAAAAATAAATAAATAAATCTCCTGGTTTCGACCGCACGTGAAGAGAAGAGAGTCTCCTGAGATCCCCTTTCTTATAGGCACTCAGCGATACTCTCACAATTATAAGGAAGTCCAGCGACAGGACCTTTCCTAACCATTTTGGCGTCCCAACTGGCTCGGGCCCACCCGCGGCAGACCGTCGCATTTTCTTAATTTGAAATTATTTTTTTTAAACATCACACTTTTCTCATTCACACTCACACTCACACACATTCACACAGTCTTTTCGGCAACTTAGGCCATTTAAGACTTTTAGACGATAACCGTTGTAAGTAATATATAAATTGTAGGGTTCAGGCATTTCTATTTAAGCCATCTGGTATCCAAATGGCTTAAATAAAATCATCGGACTGCCTGGGTCCGAACCCGCGACGTTTGGTATAGGAGGTAGGCACGCTTCCTACTACGCCAAACCCGGGGCTCGCATTTTCTTAATTATGAAAAAAAGAAAATTATTATTTGGCCTACTATTCCAATCCAGTGCCTGCTTGAGTATTTGTTTACATTCATAGAATACATAATTGCAAAGAATACATAAATATTTCTCCAATACATTTCCTATGGGAAAAATCGTAAATTTAGGAATTAATAACTCAAAAAGTTGCCCACGGGGCGTGGTGTAGAGGTTAGCGTGCTAACCTCATATACCAAACGTCGCGGGTTCGGACCCCAGGCAGTCCGATGATTTTATTTAAGCCATCTGGATACCAGATGGCTTAAATAAAAATGCCTGGACCCTAATATATATAAATTCATAAATAACGGATATCGTAAATGTCTTATATGGCCTGAGCTGCCGAAAAGACAGTGTGAATGTGTGTGTGAGTGTGAATGAGGAAAAAGTGTGAATGTTAAAAAAAAAAAAAAAAAAAACTCAAAAAGTTAAAGGAAAATAATTTTCCTGTAATCCCTATCAAGCCCCTCTTTAAGCATATAAAATTTCGTTTCAAATTTCCAACGGGATGTTGTCCATACAGAGCGTGGTAGACAAACGGACGGACATTAGCGAATTATAAAATAGATATTAATAATTGATTTATGAATTTTAATCAAAATCGTTGGAGCAAATTTTGAGAAAATCGAAAAAACTGAAAAAGTACTACATCAGTAGTACTATTTGGCCAATTTTGTTCAAAAGCTTCGTGTCACGTGACAGGGGAGTGCCTAACTTAAATATAAAATTTCAAGCTCCTATCTCTTATCGTTCTTGAGATATTTTGTTCACAGACAGACAGACCATGTCGCGAAAACCACTCTTTTGGATTCAGGGGACCTCAAAACGTGTATATCCATCAAAATCTCTACATCGATTTTTGACATGAATCCAATACTTTCTCTTCCTATATATTACATATAATAGAGGTAAGAGAAAGTAATACTAATTGGTATTTAAATGGGATTGATCTCTACCAATAAGAACTTCCTATACGAAATAAAAATAATTTAATTTTTATATCAATTAAAATCCCGGACACATCAGCTTACAAATCATGTCTTGGGAATCCATCTAATTTATTGAATTCCATAAATGAGAAAGATCGGACTATTATATAAAATCTTAATTTAAAAAAATAAATCTCTTTTTTCACCTTATAAATATAAGTCAAAGTTAGTATCATTATTTTTAGTCAAGCAAAGAAGAGTTTATTTTTTTAATTCCAGATAAGGCTTGTGAATTGCTCTCTAACAAATCAGGAGAAAGTTGCTTCTAATTTATCTCTCAACATGAATAAATAAGGTGTTTGTGTGTGATTTAATTTTCTTACCTAACTCTATATATACGCACAACATCTGCACTTTAATCATGAGTCATACTAGTAATAGGTATTATCATAATCATAAGACAATCCGGTTAAGTCGAAAGATGATTAAAAGTAATTTCGTATAAAATATAAGGGCTCTAGTCAAGTTTGGTTTTAATTAACTTTAAGGGTGAAGAGTATGTAAAAGTTTGTGGGTGTAGGTATGACGTAAGATGGAACATTTCTTGCTTGAGAATTACAACTTACTACGATAATTAATTACAATCTCAATGGAACGGTCATGACATTTTTGTATTTTTTTTTTTTTTTTTTTTAATCTTTAAATGACTGTCGCTTTTGGTAAAACTCTTCTCATAAAGTAATGTCCAGTAATCCAATTTATTTTAATTATCTTAGGAAAATCCTAAGAAAGATAATTGAATATGAGATTTGAGCTAATAAGGAGCGGATAGTAGTCTTATCAGTGGCGGATCCAGAGGTGTTTCTCGGGGGGGAGGGTAATATGGTAGTGACTGGTCGCACAGCACACTATTTTTTCTTAATTTCGGTAATTTAAAGGCGCATTCTGTACTTGTTTGCCAGAATATAAATACAAATCAAATTTTTAAGTATTAATTTTTAAAATTTGACGTTAAAAATACATTTTCTTTCGAAAAAAAGTATTTTTTTCAAATCTCAGGGGGTAATTACCCTCTTCTCTCCCCACTTGTATCCGCCCTTGAGTCTGATCACTGAATTTAAATCTCTTTTTGGATTGGAATTCATCAGACAAGAAGGATTTAAGATTCTTGGATTCTCTTCCAAAGGGATTTTGTTCCTTGATTTCAAATCTTTTGATCATTATTGACGAGAAGTGTCTAAAAAGGTCAAATGACAAAATCGGATCTAGAAATAATAAGATTTAAAATCCGAATATCCGATCCAGGTTCTGAATTTATATCTAGAGGCAATGATGATTTTGAAAATCGGATCGGATTGCAAATCGTGGTTTTTCTATTTGCCGGATCTGCGAATCGGATCGCGATCCTGTATAAATGGATGAAATACAAGAGTAAAGTGGCCTTCAAAAAGATTTCAATGGCAAAATGAGAAAATATATTTTAAAGGGCATCTACAGTAAATGCTTGAATTTTAATCAAAATCGTTGGAGCGAATATCGAGAAAATCGGAAAAACTAGTACTTTCCCATGGGGGTGCCTAACTGAAAAAATGTAAACCTCCTAGCTCTTTTCGTTATTGAGATATTTTGTTTACAGACACACACACAGACACACAGACAGACCATGTTGCGAAAACCACTTTTTGGATAAGATTTAAACTTTCGACCTTTGGTTCTCGTTGAAACATTTTGTAAATTAAAATTAAATATACAAATTAAACACTAGGTTATTTGTTTCAAAAGGTTTTATTAATTAAAAATTAACACTTGATACGTATTTCGACAATTGCTTGTCATCATCAGAAGTGATTACATTCTAATACATTGTATTGTAATTAATTAATACATAGTATCATGTATTAGAATGTAATCACTTCTGATGATGACAAGGAATTGTCGAAATACGTATCAAGTGTTAATTTTTAATCAATAAAACCTTTGAAACAAATAACCTAGTGTTTAATTTGTATATTTAATTTCACTTTTTGGACTCAAAACGTGTATATCCGTCAAAATCTCGACGTCGAATTTTTGACATGAATTCAATACTTTCTCTATATATTAACATATATAGACGTAAGAGAAAGTAAAAATGAATTTTTAAAAAATATTGGTTTAGAACTTTTTTCCCTCTCAAACAAACATATTTTTTTTTACATTTTGAGTTGACCAACGGAGGACAGGTTTATCAAAAAATTAGCCTTTTGTTTCATCGGCCTTTTTTTGATTGACTACTCCTCAACTTTTCTCCTTGTCAGGAAGAATAAGCAAATAGGACGCTCCCACCTAGGTTGCTTACTTAATATTTAAATGGCCCCTAATTAGAGAAGGAGTAAGCAGATTGGATTGAATGATGGCTTGGGTAACTCGTGGGTGCCTTCAAAATATTCACCAGATATGAAATTGCAATTTTCCAATGAATAATTAAAAATATTACAAAACGATTGGGAATCATTTTTTCCGGCCCAATTCTTTATTCGAGGGCTTCCATCATTAGTAACGAATCAAACATTCTTTATTATACCTTTCATCCACAGATAAAAGACGGATTTGAAATTTTTTTTTTCCCCATTTTTATACTTTTTTAATTCATTATCATTATGAGAAGCAAACCATTTTTTTTTTCTCCTTGTTTTTTATTTCAACAAAAATAAATAGCCGGGAGCTAAATTTAAATTATTAGATGAAATCCACCGCTTCAGATTCATGAATAATTCTTTGAACTTTGCTTTATGAATTATGTAGTTGTCATGAAATTACTCGTTTTGTAAACAGCAAAAAATTCTGGATTATTTTTTAGTAAAATATAATAAAGAAGATATTATTTAAAAAAATAATATCATTAACTTCCAAGATTAGACAATTAGATTAATATTTTAATCATATTTTGAAAAAAATTTGGTGTGACTGGCGCACAGCACACAACTGTTTGTCACACCAGATTTTTTTTGTATCGAAATATTCGCCGATATATTAAAATTCAAGATGTAAAATTTATAAACATGGAAAAATATTTATATTTTGGCGCCATGGCATCTAAAAATTAATTGAATTTTGAATTTTAATCAAAATTATTAGAGCGAATTTTGAGAAAATCGAAAAAAAGCTGAAAAAGTACATCAGCAAAGTATTAGTTCTCTTTGGTCGATTTTGTTCAAAAGCTTCGTGTCACGTGCCAGGGGGTACCTAACTTGAATATAAAATTTCAAGCTCCGGGCTCTTTTTGGGCTGTCCATGTCCGCTAAGCATTTTTATCTGCAATCCGGAGTATAATATGCTATTTTAAAATTTTTTAATAAACATTTTACTCAATTTTTTTTTGAATGATTTATTAATTAAATACTAAATTTTATCAACGAATCAAATAAAAAGAGCACTATCTGATTAAATATGAAAATCGTTAAAGTCCATTTCATGTATCTAATAAAATATGAATATATATATATAATGAAGCATTTATCAATAGATGTGAAATTTATCGGTCGAGATATTACATTTTATCTCCTCGTGCAATACGAGCCCAAGTTAATTCATCTATCCATTTGGCCCAAGAGTTAATGCAACGGTCTTGTTTCCCCCACCTCTCTTTTATTCAACCCCTCCTCTACTTTTGGGCTCTTAATCTTTAAAAACCCGTTCTGTATTCAGCATCAAAAAATCAATTAGCGAATTCTTTTATGATATTTCGATATAGAAAAAGTCAATGGCAATTGATTTTTTCTTTTTTTAGTCAAAACTTTTTTTAACCTTATCGTAAAGGCCCCAGGATGAATAAATCTGCAGGTAAAAATCAGTGACGTATTTTGATAACCCTTTATCATTTCTCTTAGAACCAAAATATAATTAATACTCGTACTTTACATTGATATTGGTTCAAAATCAGACAGTAGATTTTTCTTCATATTTAATTTCTTTTTTAAGTTTCTATGGGGAATGTGGAATATTATACCTAATTACTGCTCAAATAGGCATTTCTGCTTTTCTCTTCCATAATTCATTCAATCTGCTTACCCCTTCTCAGTTTCAATTAGGTGCCATTTAAGCATTAAGTAAGCACCTAGGTGGTGGCGTCCTATCTGCTTATTCTTTCTGACAAGGAGAAAAGAGGAATATGTATTCACTTAATTGTGGATTTTTATAAAAATAAGCCGCCATGCGCTAAAAAAAGGCCCGAATGGGAAAAACAAAAGGCTTACGTAAACAAGGGGATATACACGATTTGAGGTTCCCTGAGTTCAAAACAGTGGTTTTTGCAACATGGTTTGTGTGTCTGTGAACAAAATATCTCAAGAACGAAAAGAGTTAGGAGGTTGAAATTTTATATTTAATTTCAGTACCTCCGTGAGACGTGACACGAAGCTTTTGAACAAAATCGGCCAAAGAGTATTAGTACTTTACTGATGTACTTTTTCAGTTTTTTTTTCCGATATTCTTAAAATCCGCTCTAACGATTTTGATTAAAATTCAAAAATCAATTGTGCTATTTAAAATGTATATTTTCATTGCCCTCAAAATTGTTTGAACCCTACTTTACTCTTGAACTTTTTTTTTTTTTTTAAACACTCACACTTTTTTTTCATTCACACTCTCACATTCACACAGTCTTTTCCGCAACTTGGGCCATTTAAGACTTTAAACGGAACTCGTTATTTGTAAATATATCTATTGGGGTACAGGCATTCTTATTTAAGCCATTTGGTTTTCAAGTGGCTTAAATAAAATCATCGTCCGAACATCGACTCGACTTTTGGTTTACGAGGTTCGCACGCTAACCTTCTTCACCACGCCCCGAGGGCTATTCTTGTATTTCATAGGAAAGATAGGAAAAATGGTTGCCATGGTAACAAAATAAAAATATTTTTCCATGTTTATCAATTTTATAATATATCGGCAGGAACTAAATATATTTCGTCACAAAATCTGGTTACCTTCTTCTGTAAGTGAAAGTTGTGTTCTGTGCTTGTCACACCAGATTTTTTTATTAAACATTGTTTTTTAAATATAACTACATTAAAATATTTGTTATTTAAATAAGAAAAAAATCTTATATTACAAATTAAAGAGTTTTTAAAATTACAAATCCCAAAAAGAGTTTATTTTAGAGTAGTCAAAAAAAATAAACATGAATTCAATGGAGAGATGAAGGTTATTGAATATCCGATCGTTAAACTATATATCTAGGCCATTAAACCCTTTGTTCGTTCTTAAGATTGTTCAAGAAGAGAAAAAAAAAGAAAGAAAAATTTAAGCTAGTAAAGATGGAGAAATAAGTAGTAAAGAGGATGAGGGGGGGGGGGGGGGGGGGGAGGCTGTTAGTTTCGAGATGGGGATTCAATTTCGCGCGTGACATTTGAAGGGGATCCCCCCTGCATTTGTCAACGGGCGCCCTCAGCTTCTCAAGACTCATTTGAGTCTCAGATGAACTCATCAAAGATAGAATATCTTGTGCTAAGTGTAGCTTTTAAGATAAAAAAAAAAACTTCTTTCTATTGAGGAGCCATCTCTTGAACCGGGAAATTCTTTCGGGCTGATTAACAACAAATGTCAGCGGATCACAAGAAGAAAACTGCTGACGTTTGGGAATGTGAAGGAATTGAAAAAAAAAAAAAGTGATTGGGATTAATTTATGAAATGTAAGCATTTAAAAGAGTAATTATTAGGGAGTTAATTTCAATTTTAATCTTAGCCATCATTTTCCATAAGAGATGAAAAAGATTCGTCATTTATTTACTTTATCTTCAATATTTTTTTTTTGATTTGACAAAAAATATATATATGCCATGTAGATATAGTATAAGCAGGGGCGCCGGAACGAATTTGATTCGGGGGGGGGCAAAAAATTTTTTTTTAGAAAAATTAAAATAATTTAATATGTTCAAATAGTATAAAACAAAAACAAATCTACTATAAAACTTTAAAAATTTTAAATAAAATCACAATTTTAAAAAAAATTTGTGTAGTGATTTTTCAAAAAATTTGGAAAAAAATGAGTTTCTTACTCTTTTTAATTTAGAAGATTTTTTTTTTCAAAAGTAAAAATATATCATTTTAATAATAAATGAAATAAAAGAATAAATTTTTGCCCCCCCCTCTGCCCCCCTCTACCCCCCCCCTTAGGATGCCAGGGGGGGGCAATGCCCTTGCCCCCCCGGATTCCGCGCCTATGAGTATAAGTAACAGTGGCGGATCCCAGAAGTGTTTCCCTCGGGGGAGGGGGTTAATTTTTTCAAATCAGGGGGGTTATTACCCCCTTTACCCCCCCCCCTTGTATCCGCCCCTGATAAGTAATAAATACAGCCAGTACAGAAAAAATTGTCCAATAAATATCTGTTTTAGTGAAGTCTGGAGAAAAATTGCAATATCA
>JAKCPI010019231.1:0-11742 GCA_023213315.1 Euborellia annulipes | reverse complement strand
TTAGAATTTAATAAAAATTTTAAAGGATTTATGTTAGCATTCTACAATATTTTAATGATCATTTATTAAAAATTTGGTGGTGGTAGCACCCCACAAAACTTTCTCATCTTCTGTAATTGATATTTTCTTTTTAGAAAAATATTTATATTTTATTACACTTTCTCTATCTTTCCTATGAAGTACAAGAGTAGTGGGCTTCAAACTATTTTGTGAGAAAAATAAAAATATACATAAATCAAATAGGAAGAATAAAATGAGCAAGCAGCTAATTATATTTCATTTTATTAAGAAACCAGGGCCGACGTTTCGGTCTTTTTATGTAATTGATTGTATCTATCTGTTAAATGTTCTTTTCTTCATTTGTAGCCCTGAAGATGGTCCCATACGTGACCGAAACGTCGGCCCTGGTTTCTTAATAAAATGAAATATAATTGGCTGTACTCATTTTTAATTCTTCATTTTGATTATCAGCACTCAACTATATACCTCCTTCAAATATACATAAAGAGCATTTAAAAAATCTCTGAATGACTGGCGCACAGCACACAACTCTCTGCCAAACTTCGGTAATCGAAAGTTGTGTTCTGTGCTTGTCACAAGATTTTTTGTGTCGACATATATTTAGTTCCGACAGTATGGAACATGAATTCAGATGTAAAATTTATAAGTATGGGAAAATATTTATATTTTGTTACCATGGCAACCATTTCTCTTATCTTCCCTATGAAATACAAGAGTAGTGGTCTTCAGAAGATTTCAATCGCAAAATGAGAATATACATTTGAAAGAGCATCTAAAAAATAATTGATTTTTGAATTTTAAAAAATCGTTGGAGCAAATTTTGAGAAAATCGAAAAAAACTGAAAAAGTACATCAGTAAAGTACTAGTACTCTTTGGCCGATTTCGATTAAAAGCTTATTTTTCCGGTCCCGGGGGGTGTTTAACTTAATTATAAAATTTCAACCTCCTAGCTCCATTCCTTCATGCTTAAAATTGAACACACACACACACACCCCCACCCACTCACCCACCCACACACACACACACAGACAGACCATGTCGCGAAAACCACTTTTTTGGATTCAGGGGACCTCAAAACGTGAAGATCCATCAAAATCTCGACATCGAATTTTTGACATGAATCCAATACTTTCTCTCTATATATATATTACATATATACATAGGTAAGAGAAAGTAAAAATAAGTGATTTATGAATTTTAATTCAAATCTTTAAAGGAAATCGTATAGAACTTAAATCAGTAAAGTACTTATACTCTTTGATCTATTTTATTTTATTTTTTTATTCTTATTCTCTATTACTATCTTCAATATAAACTTCGAAGCTCTTTTTAGTTTCTCTTACCTATATACAGTACCTATGTCAATATATATAGAAAGTATTGGTTTTATGTCGAAAATTCCATGTCGAGAATTTGATGGATATACAGGTTTTGAGGGCCCCTGGATAAAAAAAAATGGTTTTCGCGACATGGTCTGTCTGTCTTTGTGTGTGTCTGTCTGTATGCAATTTAAAGCATTAAGGAATTGAGCTACGAAGATAAAATTTTATATTTAAGTTAGATACCCCCCTGTAGCGGTGAAAATAAGCTTTAAACAAAATCGGTCAAAAAGTACTAATATTTTACTGATGTAGTTTTTCAGTTTTTTTTTTGATTTTCTCAAAATTCATTCTCAGTGATTATGATTAAAATACAAAAATCAATTATTTTTTAGATGCTCTTTCAAATGAAAATTTTGCCCTTGACATCATTGAGAAAGTTGTGTAGCTGTGCGACCAGTCACACCAAATTTTTCAACTTCAGAAATCCTCAACTCACATTTTAATTTAATTAAATGAAAAAAACGAAGAGTTTTTTATATTATTTTTCGGTATTTGAGGCTATTTAGTCCCAGTTCTAATTTATTCAATTTTTGGTGATCAGAACGGGATGCGAACCTCTGACCCCTCGAAAAGCGAGACTTCTAATCTTGTGCTAAGGCTCATAAAATTTTAGTAACAATAAAATGATGGTTAAATTGATAAACTTTATTTATTTTATAGATAGATGAATAGATAATATAAGGGCTAAGAAATATAGAGAATCAAAAATGTTGTTGGTCAGCGGAAGGAAGAGATAAAAATTCTCTTTCATCCCAGATGTGAATCTAGAATGGGATGATTTGTACTCTGATGACAGAAGAAAACTCTTCTGCATCTGGAGTCTTTCCAAACTTGTTTATCTCTTCTTGATAAAGAAGCAAAAAAAAAAAAAAAAAAGTTCTGGAACTGTTGATTGCGATAGTAACGTTCTCCTTGCAGAGGGTTCAAGAACGGTCATTGACAGTAATTGTCGGATATGTATTTACCAGAGAAAATTGCATAACGCAATCTATTTAGATAAGTGTCACTTACTGGAAATTAAATCAAAATTGTATGTAGTTATATCCTGTTAAGAGATTAAAGAAATAAGTGACTTGCACGTGTAATTAGCCTAATTAATTTATCTTTATGACAAAAATTGCAAAAATGATTACAGATAATTTGAATGCATATAAATAAATATTTTTAAATAAATGAAGTGCTTTTTAGTTCAAACTATTTTATTTTTCTATATAAGAATGTTGAATATGGCTGTTGTTTCCTCAAATGTATACATAAATTAGATAAAATAGTAAAAACTATTTTTATTTAATTTGCATATGGATCTGTTTAACGATTTTAAGCATGAAGTAATTGAGCTCAGTCCCCAAGGGCTCTGATTTTGATAAAATTTTATATTATTCTAAATAAAATACTCGAAAAATACATCTACGAGTATACAAACTGTACAAAATTAAACAATTAATTAAATTAAATACGTTTTAACCAAATTTGAGTACCTATTTGTAAGTAAATTTGAAGAAAAAATAATGTTTGCTCCCCTACGTCGACGTTTCTGTCGCCAGGTGCGCCCTTCCTCAGAACAATTATATCGCAAAAATCTGGTGTGACTTGTCGCAGAGCTCACAACTTTCTCTTACCTTCGGGAATCTAAAGTTGTGTTCTGTGCTTGTCACACCAGTTTTTTTTTTGTGTCGAGATATATTTAGTTTCCACCGATATATTGGAATTTAAGATGTAAAATTTATAAACATGGGAAAATATTTATATTTTGTTACCATGGCAGCCATTTCTACTATCTTTCCTATGAAGTACAAGAGTAAAGTGTGCTTCAAACAATTTTGAGACCAAAATGAGAATATACATTTTAAAGAGCATCTAAAAAATAATTGATTTTTGAATTTTAATCAAAATCGTTAGAGATAATTTTGAGAAAATCGAAAAAAAAAAAAAAAAAAAAAAAAAAACTGAAAAAGTACCATCAATAAAGTACTAGTACTCTTTTGCTGATTTTGATTAAAAGCTTATTTTCACGCCTCATGGGAATGTTTATCTTAAATATTAAATTTCAACCTCGTAGCTGCCCACGGGGCTTGGAGTAGTTGGTAGCGTGCCTACCTTCTATACCGAACGTCGCGGGTTCGGACCCCGGCAGTCCGATGATTTTATTTAAAACATTTGGATACCAAATGATTTAAATAGAAATGCCTGGACCCCAACTATATATATTTATTAATATAACAGTTATCGTCAAAGTCTTAAATGGCCTAAGTTGCCGAAAAGACTGTGTGAATGTGTATGTGAATGAGAAAAAAGTGTGAATTTTTTTTTTTAACCTCGTAGCTCTTATCATTGTTGGGATATTTTGTTCACAAACACACACATACACGTAGAGACCATGTCGCGAAAACCACTTTTTTTGGACTCAGGGGACCTAAAAACGTGTATATCCATCAAAATTTCGACATCAAATTTTTTATATGAATCCAATACTTTGTATATTAACATATAAATTTAGGTAAGAGAAAGTAAAAACCAATCAATCATTTATCCCACTTAAAGTAATTATATTAGTAAATAAACCGGATCCTACTTTCTTAGGACCTTTATTATTTTTAGGACATCATAGCTCAAATCTAGAATTGTCAAAAGTACTTGGCGATTCTAGATAAAACATTCATCCCACACATTATCATTTAAAATCTGCACATTGAATTTATTGGAAAAACTTTTTAAATATGTAATAATAATTACAATTTAAATGTTAATAAATAGGAAAAAAAAATATCTATATTTTTTAATGCGATTTTCATAAGATATAATAGCATCTTCCTATAAATATAAATGACTTCATTGATATAAAGTTTCATCATAGTATTGGTTAAGAATAGAGAGCGAGATGCTTTTCGTACAAGTCATGAACTGGAACTCACTAGAGTTTTAATTGAATTAAAATTCTCATTTCCAGTTGAACTTACTTAAGAATCATTTCAAAATCGTTAGAGAGGATGCGAAAGCGAGAGAGAGAGGTGAAGAAGAATAAAGAAGCATGTTATTGATAGAAATCATTAGAGAAAAACTTTTTTAATTGAGGAACAATCTCATTTGTTTTTATACTGTACATGATTAAGACAGCTTATCACACAAACAGTTAAATAATGTTTGATATAGGTCAGTGATGTAGATAATGTCTAGATTGGAAAGTAAAAGGGTATGAAATAATTGCATGCATTTGTCAGCTAATGTAAAACTGCTAATAATAATAATAAATCTATTTTTTATTGCTGAATATTATTAATGAAAATAGCATATTTAAAATTTTGAAATGGATTATTTATCTATTCTCTTGATTCCTAATCTATTATTGTAATCGATCAACCCGACACATTTATCTCCCGGCTAAATGTTTTGCAAAAACTTCATCTACTATTTTGTCATCTTATGTTTTTTCATTCTATCAAGTAGTGGCTAGGGATGGAAAAGTCGACTCTGACTTTAGTCAAGAATCGATGTTTTACTGAAAAATAATCGACTTTTACTTTCTCTTACCTCTATATATGTATATATATAGAGAGAGAAAGTATTGGATTCATGTCAAAAATTAGATGTCGAAATTTTGATCGATATACACTTTTTGAGGTCCCCTGAATCCAAAAAAGTGGTTTTCGCGACATGGTCTGTCTCTCTGTCTGTCTGTCTGTGTGTCTGTGAACAAAATATCTCAAGAACGAAAAGAGCTAGGAGGTTGAAATTTTATATTTAAGTGACACGAAGCTTTTGAACAAAGTCGGCCAAAGAGTACTAGTACTTTACTGATGCACTTTTTCAGTTTTTTTTCGATTTTCTCAAAATACGCTCCAACGATTTTTTTTAAATTCAAAAATCAATTATTTTTAGATTCTCTTTAAAATGTATATTCTCATTTTGTCATTGAAATCTTCTGAAGACCACTTTACTCTTGTACTCCATAGAAAAGATAGGGGAAATGGTTGCCATGGTAATAAAATATAAATATTTTCCCATACTTATAAATTTTACATCTTGAAAATCGAATGTACCGTACTGTCGGAAACTAAATACATGTCGACACAAAAAATCTGGTGTTACAAGCACAGAACACAACTTTCGATTACCGAAGTTAAGAGAAAGTTGTGTGCTGGGTGGCCAGTCACACCAGATTTTTTAGAATCGAGTTGAAACTCTTTCAAGTCGATTAGAATCGATTCTCACTGGACGACTTGGACTTTTTTCTTACAATACTTACAGTATCCGATGTAATATAGTTTGTAACGTTTTCATTGATTGACTTTCATTTTTCGTTAAAACCTACACATAACTAGTCGTGTTCGATTATGGAAAAAAAATAATCGATTATACATTTTCCATTTTTCCCTCTCGCGAAAATCATTTGACCTTTTTTTTTAGTATACGAGTATTTACCCAATAATCGACTGTAAAAATAATCGATTAATCGATTATTTTTTAAGAAAATAATCGGTGATTAATCGAACGGTTAGTGAAGATATCGTCGCCTGAATCACGTAGTGGCATATCTCAATTTTTATCATTTTTCATATCTCCAGATACATCAGTTCGTGGTGTTTCAAAATATTAAATGTTGAGATATGCAAAACCAAAAACAATCTCAATTTTTAATTTTTTTGAGATACGTCACTACTTGATGCAAGCCACGATATGTGCCTTCTTAATTCGTCGTTAATATTTTAATGTTTTATTTTGATACTCAACTTTCATATTTTATTTTATTTGTTCGGTAAATTTTTTTTTTTTAATAAAATGCTATTTCTCTTCTTCCCTGGAGGTATCTAATGCTTTGGTTGCGCCACTACATTCAAAAGTTGTCGGGGTTGGAAAAGCCTTTAGCGGTTCAAAATATAAAAATAAATAAATAAATAAATAAATCTTCTGGTTTCGACCGCACGTGAAGAGAAGAGAGTCTCCTGAGATCCCCTTTCTTATAGGCACTCAGCGATACTCTCACAATTATAAGGAAGTCCAGCGACAGGACCTTTCCTAACCATTTTGGCGTCCCAACTGGCTCGGGCCCACCCGCGGCAGACCGTCGCATTTTTCTTAATTATGAAAAGAAAATTATTATTTGGCCTACTATTCCAATCCAGTGCCTGCTTGAGTATTTGTTTACATTCATAGAATACATAATTGAGAAGAAAACATAAATATTTCTTTAAAACATTTCCTATGGGAAAAATCGTAAATTTAAGAATTAATAACTCAAAAACTTATAGGAATTTCGGAACGAAAATAATTTCCCTGTAATCCCTATCAAGCCCTCTTTAAACATATAAAATTTCGTTTCAAATTTCCATCGGGATGTTGTTCATACGGAGCGTGGTAGACAAACGGACGGACATTAGCGAATATAAAATAGATCGGAAAATATTAATAATTGATTTATGAATTTTAATCAAAATCGTTGGAGCAAATTTTGAGAAAATCGAAAAAACTGAAAAAGTACTAAATCAGTAGTACTTTTTGGCCAATTTTGTTCAAAAGCTTCGTGTCACGTGACAGGGGAGTGCCTAACTTAAATATAAAATTTCAACCTATCTTTTTTCGTTCTTGAGATATTTTGTTCACAGACAGACAGACCATGTCGCGAAAACCACTCTTTTGGATTCAGGGGACCTCAAAACGTGTATATCCATCAAAATCTCGACATCGAATTTTTTGACATGAATCCAATACTTTCTTTTCCTATATATTACATATATAGGTAAGAGAAAGTAATACTAATTGGTATCTAAATGGGATTGATCTCTACCAATAAGAACTTCCTATACGAAATAAAAATAATTTAATTTTTATATCAATTAAAATCCCGGACACATCAGCTTACAAATCATGTCTTGGGAATCCATCTAATTTATTGAATTCCATAAATGAGAAAAGATCGGACTATTATATAAAATCTTAATTTAAAAAAATAAATCTCTTTTTTCACGTTATAAATATAAGTCAAAGTTAGTATCATTATTTTTAGTCAAGCAAAGAAGAGTTTATTTTTTTAATTCCAGATAAGGCTTGTGAATTGCTCTCTAACAAATCAGGAGAAAGTTGCTTCTAATTTATCTCTCAACATGAATAAATAAGGTGTTTGTGTGTGATTTAATTTTCTTACCTAACTCTATATATACGCACAACATCTGCACTTTAATCATGAGTCATACTAGTAATAGGTATTATCATAATCATAAGACAATCCGGTTAAGTCGAAAGATGATTAAAAGTAATTTCGTATAAAATATAAGGGCTCTAGTCAAGTTTGGTTTTAATTAACTTTAAGGGTGAAGAGTATGTAAAAGTTTGTGGGTGTAGATATGACGTAAGATGGAACATTTCTTGCTTGAGAATTACAACTTACTACGATAATTAATTACAATCTCAATGGAACGGTCATGACATTTTTGTATTTTTTTTTTTTTTTTTTTTAATCTTTAAATGACTGTCGCTTTTGGTAAAACTCTTCTCATAAAGTAATGTCCAGTAATCCAATTTATTTTAATTATCTTAGGAGAAATCCTAAGAAAGATAATTGAATATGAGATTTGAGCTAATAAGGAGCGGATAGTAGTCTTATCAGTGGCGGATCCAGAGGTGTTTCTCGGGGGGGGAGGGTAATATGGAGTGACTGGTCGCACAGCACACTATTTTTTCTTAATTTCGGTAATTTAAAGGCGCATTCTGTACTTGTTTGCCAGAATATAAATACAAATCAAATTTTTAAGTATTAATTTTTAAAATTTGACGTTAAAAATACATTTTTTTCGAAAAAAAGTATTTTTTTCAAATCTCAGGGGGTAATTACCCTCTTTCTCCCCCACTTGTATCCGCCCTTGAGTCTGATCACTGAATTTAAATCTCTTTTTTGGATTGGAATTCATCAGACAAGAAGGATTTAAGATTCTTGGATTCTCTTCCAAAGGGATTTTGTTCCTTGATTTCAAATCTTTTGATCATTATTGACGAGAAGTGTCTAAAAAGGTCAAATGACAAAATCGGATCTAGAAATAATAAGATTTAAAATCCGAATATCCGATCCAGGTTCTGAATTTATATCTAGAGGCAATGATGATTTTGAAAATCGGATCGGATTGCAAATCGTGGTTTTTCTATTTGCCGGATCTGCGAATCGGATCGCGATCCTGTTTAAATGGATGAAATACAAGAGTAAAGTGGCCTTCTAAAGATTTCAATGGCAAAATGAGAAAATATATTTTAAAGGGCCTAGTCCATTTGACCATCGAATCACCTGTTAACTAATGATCTATCTCTGCTATATGGCATTCAAGTATGACCTCATAGTCAACTATTTTTACTAAATAATAAAATAAAAAATAAACTTAAAGTTATCATAATATTATTATTTTTTGTATTATTATAACTTAAATAAATCCTTATAGTGCCAAAAATGTCTTTATTAAGAAAGCTAAAGAGCAGTCGAAACAAAGTCGGCCATGTTGGCCGTCGAAGACAGCCTTAAAAGGAAAATTACTATACCCTTGTATTGTAAAATTAGAAACCTTTTTGTAAAATTACAAACCCTTTTCTAAAATTACAAACCGTGTTCTAAAATTACAATGCCGTTGTATTGAAAATTAGAAATCGTATGGTAAAATTACAATATTTACTCTAATTTTCCAAGAGAATTGTAATTTTAAAATGTTTTTTGGTTGTAAAAATTTTTTGAATGCATATATTTGTAAATTTAGTATACAAATGTATGGTAGTTATCATTTACAAGGAAAATTTGTAAATTTACTATACTAAAACATACTAAAATTAAAATTTTTTTACAGTGCAGACACACACACAGACAGACCATGTTGCGAAAACCACTTTTTTGGATAAGATTTAAACTTTCGACCGTTGGTTCTCGTTGAAACATTTTGTAAATTAAAATTAAATATACAAATTAAACACTAGGTTATTTGTTTCAAAGGTTTTATTAATTAAAAATTAACACTTGATACGTATTTCGACAATTCCTTGTCATCATCAGAAGTGATTACATTCTAATACATTGTATTAATTAATTATTACATAGTATCATGTATTAGAATGTAAATCAATTCTGATGATGACAAGGAATTGTCGAAATACGTATCAAGTGTTAATTTTTAATTAATAAAACCTCTTGAAACAAATAACCTAGTGTTTAACTTGTATATTTAATTTCACTTTGGACGCAAAACGTGTATATCCGTCAAAATCTCGACGTCGAATTTTTGACATGCATCCAATACTTTCTCTATATATTAACATATATAGAGGTAAGAGAAAGTAAAAATGAATTTTTAAAAAATATTGGTTGAGAACTTTTTCCCTCTCAAACAAACATATTTTTTTTTTTACATTTTGAGTTGACCAACGGAGGACAGGTTTATCAAAAAATTAGCCTTTTGTTTCATCGGCCTTTTTTTGATTGACTACTCCTCAACTTTTCTCCTTGTCAGGAAGAATAAGCAAATAGGACGCTCCCACCTAGGTTGCTTACTTAATATTTAAATGGCCCCTAATTAGAGAAGGAGTAAGCAGATTGATTGAATGATGGCTTGGGTAACTCGTGGGTGCCTTCAAAATATTCACCAGATATGAAATTGCAATTTTTCAATGAATAATTAAAAATATTACAAAACGATTGGGAATCATTTTTTCCGGCCCAATTCTTTATTCGAGGGGGCTTCCATCATTAGTAACGAATCAAACATTCTTTATTATACCTTTCATCCACAGATAAAAGACGGATTTGAAATTTTTTTTTTCCCCATTTTTATACTTTTTAATTCATTATCATTATGAGAAGCAAACCATTTTTTTTTCTCCTTGTTTTTTATTTCAACAAAAATAAATAGCCGGGAGCTAAATTTAAATTATTAGATGAAATCCACCGCTTCAGATTCATGAATAATTCTTTGAACTTTGCTTTATGAATTATGTAGTTGTCATGAACTTACTCGTTTTGTAAACAGCAAAAAAATTCTGGATTATTTTTTAGTAAAATATAATAAAGAAGATATTATTTAAAAAAATAATATCATTAACTTCCCAAGTTTAGACAATTAGATTAATATTTTAATCATATTTTGAAAAAATTTGGTGTGACTGGCGCACAGCACACAACTGTTTGTCACACCAGATTTTTTTGTATCGAAATATTCGCTGATATATTAAAATTCAAGATGTAAAATTTATAAACATGGAAAAATATTTATATTTTGGTGCCATGGCATCTAAAAATTAATTGAATTTTGAATTTTAATCAAAATTATTAGAGCGGATTTTGAGAAAATCGAAAAAAAAGCTGAAAAAGTACATCAGCAAAGTATTAGTTCTCTTTGGTCGATTTTGTTCAAAATCTTCGTGTCACGTGCCAGGGGGTACCTAACTTGAATATAAAATTTCAAGCTCCGGGCTCTTTTTGGGCTGTCCATGTCCGCTAAGCATTTTTATCTGCAATCCGGAGTACAATATGCTATTTTAAAATTTTTTAATAAACATTTTACTCAATTTTTTTTTGAATGATTTATTAATTAAATACTAAATTTTATCAACGAATCAAATAAAAAGAGCACTATCTGATTAAATATGAAAATCGTTAAAGTCCATTTCATGTATCTAATAAAATATGAATATATATATATAATGAAGCATTTATCAATAGATGTGAAATTTATCGGTCGAGATATTACATTTTATCTCCTCGTGCAACGAGCCCAAGTTAATTCATCTATCCATTTGGCCCAAGAGGTTAATGCAACGGTCTGTTCCCCACCTCTCTTTATTCAACCCCTCCTCTACTTTTGGGCTCTTAATCTTTAAAAACCCGTTCTGTATTCAGCATCAAAAAATCAATTAGCGAATTCTTTTATGATATTTCGATATAGAAAAAGTCAATGGCAATTGATTTTTCCTTTTTTAGTCAAAACTTTTTTAACCTTATCGTAAAGGCCCCAGGATGAATAAATCTGCGGGTAAAAATCAGTGACGTATTTTGATAACCCTTTTTTATCATTTCTCTTAGAACCAAAATATAATTAATATATTACTTTACATTGATATTGGTTCAAAATCAGACAGTAGATTTTTCTTCATATTTAATTTCTTTTTTTAAGTTTCTATGGGGAATGTGGAATATTATACCTAATTACTGCTCAAATAGGCATTTCTGCTTTTCTCTTCCATAATTCATTCAATCTGCTTACCCCTTCTCAGTTTCGAATTAGATTGCCATTTAAGGTAAGCACCTAGAGTGGTGGCATCTATCGGCTTATTCTTTCTGACAAGGAGAAAAGAGAGGAATATGTATTCACTTAATTG
>JAKCPI010019230.1:0-20223 GCA_023213315.1 Euborellia annulipes | reverse complement strand
AATTGTTATTTTTCACTTCATTCATTGGTTTCTTCTATTTTTAATAACGTAAATTCAAAATTAATTATCCCCCTCCCCACCCTTCATTCCTTTCCCCTCTTCTCTCATTCATTCATTCTTTAAAGTTTTTTTTTCCTATGCTATCTTCCTTCCTTCCTTCTTTTTTTGTAGCCTACATCCTCCTTCTCCTCCTCCTCCCGCTCTCACTTTCAAACTTTTTCTTCGTTCTTTAGGGAATGGAAAAATCTCGATAAAAGCATTACATGATTTTATATCGATACAACAAAAGTATTAAGACCCGTTTATAATGTAATAAGACCATTTTATCTACGTTTTTTTTTTTTTTTTTTTTTTAAATATGCTAAAACATAAAGAAACAAGATTAAGAAAAGCTTTTATTCCGGTTGAATCTTGATTTACTTTTTTTCTTTTTTTTTTATCTCAAATGAATCCGTTCGTGAGCACAAAAAAAAACAAAGAAGGAAATGGAGGTGGTATAGGGGAATTGAAAAGAAGCCAATGAAGGGGAAAGGCGGAAGGGGGGGGGGCAAAATTTTTACCTTTTTCATCAGTCATATTCTATAGCAATACAATTTTTCTACGAATAATTAAATAGATAGCTTTATTTTGAAATAATATTAAAAAAAATAACTAGGTGATATGTTTCAAATGAAATAATACACTTTTTTGTAGTTCGACATTCCATTTCAAAATTAATGCTGAAATACGATAGCCCATTTGCAACAATAACAATAAAATTTTTCCACGTATAATTAAATAGAGAGGTTTAATTTTAAATATTTTAAATAATTCACTAGATGATATGTTTCAAATAAAATATTTTTTAATATAGAAAGTTAATATACAAATATTTGGATAGAAAGGGTATGGGGGATTGAAATAGACTCTAATGAAAGGGAAAGAGGTGGGGGGTAAAAATTTCACCTTTGTCATTAGTCATATTCTATAGCAATACAATTTTTCTACATATAATTAAATAGATTGTTGAGACGTTTTGGCTGCACCTGCTTCCTTGTGTATAAATCAACAGCCACGTACTTCATTGGTTAAATAGATTGTTTTAATTTTAGATAATTCACTAGGTGATATAGGAGAAGTTTTAAATAAAATACTTGGCGACAAAGGGTATACGGGAATTGACAAAGAAGTCAATGAAGGGAAATGAGAGGGGAGGGGGCGGGTAAAAATTTAACCTTTTTCATTAGTCATATTCTAGAGCAATAAAATTTTTCTACATATAATTAAATAGTGTAAATTGTTTTAATTTTAGATAATTCACTAGGAGATATAGGAGATGTTTTAAAATACTTGGCGACAAAGGGTATACGGGAATTGACAAAGAAGTCAATGAAGGGAAATGAGAGGGGAGGGGGGTAAAAATTTTACCTTTTTCATCAGTCATATTCTATAGCAATACAATTTTTCTACGTATAATTAAAATAGATAGTCCGTGGCTCATGGCTCAAACGACATTAGCTTCTCGTGCCTAGGGTTTCGGATTCGCTTCCCGTCCCAAGCGAGAAAAATTGATTTCATTTGAATTGGCTACTAATCATTTGAAATAAATAGGATGGGGTCTTAATGGCCGACAAAGACCTTAAACAAATTAATATAAAAAAAAGAGATTGCATTAATTTGAAAGAATATTCTAAAAAATTCACTAGGTGATATGTTTCAAGCGAAATTTAATACATTTCATATGTATTTCGACATTAATTTTGAAATATAATACGATAGCACATTTAAAACTATTTTTAATACAGAAAATACGAATATTTTTAGAGTAAGTGGATAGTGGGATTGAAAAAGAAGCCAATGAATGGAAATGGAGGGGGGGGGTAAAAATTTGTCCTTTTTTAACAGTCATATTCTATAGCAATAAAATTTTTCTACGTATAATCTACGTAAATAGTTAACTTTAATTTTAAATAATTCACTAGTTGATATGTTTCAAATGAAATAATAGACTTACTAATTTCCACAGCACGTTTTTCAAGTTCATATACCCTAAACATATCACCTTGTGTTTTTAGTTTTAATTTTCCTATCATTGTAGTTTTAAGAAAATATATTTGTTTATTAAATTGATATGGTGACAACAGCAGTTTAAGTCTCGTTCGTCTCGGTCAAGGAGTTTTTTTTTTTTAAGTTGACTTGCCAATCTACTATTTAAAGGCATCGGCATCAACGTGCAATGAATTATGCAAAAGGGGATCTCTCTGTCTCTTTCAAGGACCAACCCACACACACACACAACTAACCAACGATTGACAGGTGTCTGATGGATGAATCTCAACTTGGACTTGAACGATGATGATGATGATGATGAGATTTTCACCTTCTCACACTCCCCCCATCTAAATGCTGTGAATACTAACACATATATACCCAATACATTAACAATTTTATTATTCATTTGCAAATTGCAAATGCAAATTCAATGCAATTTCTCATCTTTTAATTGATTAGAGAATAGATAGAGGGGGTTTCGGAATGGGGGGGGGGGTTTGAAATTGAAATTAAATTCCAAGATAATATTGTACAATTATACTTTCTGAAATCAAACCCGGGATCTCCAGCCCGGTGTTCTTTCACTTGCATCCTTCTTGATCTAGGGTTGTCATCCTTTTTTGTAATTAAAGTACAGTGAGGGACAATATTAAGTCCCACTTGTGATTATTTCATTGTTTAAAAAAAAAAATCATATATTTTTTAATCGAAACTTTCATGATTCAAACCTATAAAATTTCCAATAAAGATTTTAATTTTCTTTTATAAAAACAATGAAATAATCACAAGTAGAAAACTCATGGGTGGGACTTAATATTGTCCCTCACTGTACATTAGTGATTAAAGATTTAAAAAAAAAGTACAGAATCAAATTTATTTTTCTTTATATTTAAAAACTGTAGTTGCCCCCGAGGTTGGCGTAGTTGGTAGCGCGCCTGCCTTATATACCAAGGGTCGGGGGTTCGGATCCCAGGCAGTCCGATGATTTTATTTAATCCATTTGGATACGGAATGGCTTAAATAAGAATACCTGAACCCCAATATATATATAAAAATATTCATAATAACGGGTATCGTAAAAGTCTTATATGACCCAAGTTGCCGAAAGGACTCTGAGTATGTGTGTGTAATGGAAAAAACGTCCCGTATTGTTAAAAAATCTGGTGTGACTGGGGACAGCACACAACTTTGTTTAACCTTCGGTAATCGAAAGTTGTGTACTGTGATTGTCACACCAGATTTTTTGTGTCGACATATATTTAGTTCCCGACAGTACGGAACATATGAATTCAGATGTAAAATATATAAGTATGGGAAAATATTTATATTTTGATACTATGGCAACCATTTCTCCTATCTTTCCTATGAAATACAAGAGTAAAGTGGTCTTCAGAAGATTTCAATTGCAAAATGAGAATATGCATTTTAAAGAGAATCGAAAAATTAATTGATTTTTGAATTTAAAAAAATCGTTGGAGCAAATTTTGAGAAAATCGAAAAAAACTGAAAAAGTGCATCAGTAAAGTACAAGTACTCTTTGGCCGATTTTGATTAAAAGCTTATTTTTCCGGTCCCGGGGGTGTTTAACTTAAATATAAAATTTCAACCTCCTAGCTCAATTCCTTCATGCTTAAAATTGAACACACACCCCACCCACCCCACCCACACCCCGACAGACCATGTCGCGAAAACCACTTTTTTGGATTCAGGGGACCTCAAAACGCGAAGATCCATCAAATCTCGACATCGAATTTTTGACATGAATCCAATACTTTCTCTATATTTATATATATTACATATATACATAGGTAAGAGAAAGTAAAAAAACATTTTTTTATTGCTAAACAATTGAACATCATCTTTACAGTCTATATTTAAGTTAAAGTAAATAAGTTATTCATTTTTTATCAGGTTCAAAGCGAAGGGGAGGTAAAGCGCCTCCCCCCTCCGGGATTTGAGAAAAATATTTTTTGGGGGAAAAAATTGTATTTTTAATATAAAATTTTAAAAACTAAAAGTGCTGTGCGACTAGTCACACCAGATTACACCCCCCCCCCTCGAGAAACTCCTCTGGATCCGCCACTGGTTCAAAGACGCTTTGTTTCTTTCGTCTGGTCATCACAGAAAAAACTCGCTCTGTGAATGCCGATGTGCCAGAAAAAATGAAATTACTTAATACAATTTTGAAAAATTATGATCATTCTTATTAAATACTAGCTGTCATTTTTGTGCAGTAGATAATTCCGACAAACCCTTAGAATCATATTAAAAAAAAAAAAATAGAAAAATCAAAATATCGAAAATAAAGTATTTTTGGATTCTAGTAAAGTATAAATTATTATATTTTTATTATATAAAATTCTTTTTATATTTGAAGCTCCGTCTTTTTCTGTTTATTACAATGAATGATGTATGACGTCAATAGGAAACAATTTGATATGTGCCCACAATTTCTAAGTGTTGGTTATCAGTTACCTTTTGATAAAGACACCCTCCATTCTACGGGTTGCCCTGCCATCTTTCTCTGTCCTACACTAAAAATAGTTAATGAAAGACCCCTTCGTGACAAATAGCAAACCATTCTTTAATTCTCTCCAAGAAAGAGGAGAAAGAAAGAAAGAAAGAGAATCAATTTCTGATAACCAATCGCTATTGCCTAGAAGAACCGCCGCCGGTTGGTGCCACCGATTTATATAAAAAAAAAAGGAAGGAATTTCCTCTCTTTTCTTTGAAATAATCCCAAAACACGAAAAGAATATAATAAAAAAAATATTTATCCAATACAATATCTTATTATGACTCTATGAAGATGTAATTTTCTTATTTTACGATAATAACAATTAATTTTAGAAATGAGTGGGTCCCTCCTCAATTAGTATATTTAGGATTGTAAAATGATAATTTAAAGAATCTAAAGATTATTAAATTTTATAATAGAGAATAAGGCAAAAAATAGTTTTTTATAAATATTAAAATTCTAACAATTAAAGAAATTTAAACAATTTAAAAATTTTTAATTTCTTCAAAATATTAATGCAGAAAATATTTTTATTTAGTCGTCATATAAGAAAAATTAAAATTTTTTTATTGGATAAATAAATTTCATTACTATAATTTAATAAAAAGAATTTCTAAATTTTTAATTTATTAGAATAAGAACGACATACATTAGAAAAAAGCCCCTCCATTCATAATATTTGTAATAGAGAATAAGGCAAAAAAAAAAAACTTAAATTTCTATCAATTAAAGAAATTTATTTATTCAATAATTTAAAATGCAGAAAATATTTTTATTTAGTCATATTATGACTATTTTTCCATATCTGCCTAATTTTTTGTTTAATAGCAATACTTTTTTTGTGTATATAAAAGAAAAGACGGATTCTCAGCTCCATCAGTAGTCGTAAGGAACAACAACAACAACAACAACAACCCTCTCGAATAAATAAATAAAACTCTCTTCACAAGGGACCGAATTGAAAACAATAAAACATCCCTCTGATTTGAATTTCCTGCCGGACTAGAGCCGAATGGGTGATAAACGATGTTCACTTTGTAATATCCGGTTTAAAATTGACTTTGTCTTTTTTTTGGAGGAGGGGGGGGGGGGTGGGGGGATTAAAAAAAAAGAAAAATTTAAAAAAAATCTCTCTTGTTGCTAATTTCCTTCTATTTTATTATTTTGATTGGAGAATAAATAGAGAGGAGTTTATTTAAAAAAAAATAATAATTTTGTCTGTTCCCCATACAGACAGAAACACACTGGCCAATGTTGTTTTATCTTATCAGAGAACAACCCGAGAGCAAAATATATTTTTTACTTGAGAAGTTTTAAATAAGTTCTTTTTGGGGATTTACGAAATCTGTTTTTCTATAAAAGTCTTTGTAATCAATTTTGTTTAAAGGTTGTTAAAAACTTGAAATTTCTTCAAAGTAGTTATGAATGAATATGAAGTTGATTTACTATGACAGAATAAAAAGAATATTACAATATATAGGCCATTTAAGAATGACGTAAGCATTTTTGTTTTAAACACGCTCCCACCACTCACACTCCCTTCTGTTAACAATAAGAAAATCTTTTTTTTTTTTTTGTTGGTAGTTATTTTCCTAAAATAGTCCCCAAAACAAAGAGAACGAAATGAAAAATATAAAACAAATTAAAGAAATTAAATTTTTATTTTATTTTAAGTAACAATAAGTATGATATAATTTGTTTCAAAGAAATTTTAATTGATTTCTTGTAAGATTTATGCATTTTTAGTATTGAATTTCTGCATATGTATTTTAGAAATGATTTTCTTTTTTTTGCTACTTTTGTTCATGGAAGCTATTTTTTTCAAACGAGAATATTGAATTTTATACTTGTATACATTTTAAGGATTTCGGAAGCAGGGGAGATGGTACTGCCTTCTCACCCCTTTTCCTCATATATATCTTCATGTTTTAAGCTGTTTATATAATAGAGGAGAAGGTCCAAATTTCGGCTACTGTTTACTTTTTGTGTTATAACTTTTGTTAGAATGAATATTATTAACTCTAACCATGATAAAATTGTACATTCAAAGGTTTTCTTTCGATAAACTATTTAAAAAGTTTTAAAATACCTTTAATTTAATTTTTTTTTATCACTTAAAAAAATATTCAAAATCACAAATTTTTGAGATGTGGTCTAAATTTGGGCTAGGCCAAAATAAACTAGAATAAAACAAAAAAATATGTACAAATATTTAACTCAAGATCAAGGGCGGATCCAGAGGTGTTTCTCGGGGGGAGGGGGGGGTAATCTGGTGTGACTGGTCGCACAACACACAATTTTTTTCTTAATTTCCGTAATTTAAAGGCGCATTCTATACTTGTTTGCCAGAATATAAATACAAATCAAATTTTTAAGTATTAATTTTTTAAAATTTTACATTAAAAATACATTTTTTTGAGAAAAAAAAGTATTTGTATGGGGTGCCAGTAATGAGTCAAGACCTTACGGCTTTACGTCCTTTGTTTGTTTTTTTCCTAGTAGCCCGAATTTAGACCTTCACTATGGCGTCGGTTTGAGGTTAATAAAAAATTCTACAGTCGGTTGAGAGCTTGGAATTATATCGATTATGGTACCTTAGGGTATCTTTAACCCAACTATTTATGGAGAGTAATATATTCAAAGTTTTAGACTATTCAGTAAATTAAAAAATGCATACCTGTAAAAGTTTTCAATTGTCGAAAATCGAAAAAAATTACCACCACTCAAACTGCCATTGAATTGCGCAGCTTCTTCAACCATGCAATGGGCGTTCCCTGAGAAGTTGTTTCATACTATCGCGGCTACATTGCAGCATCTCCTTACACTGATTACAGTACTAGCCAGAATTTGGACCCTAGCCGAAATTTGGACCTTCTCCTCTACTTGAAAGTTGCCCTCCCACTACACATATTAAATTTCTAAATATGATGAAAATTTAAAAAAAAATTTAGAATTCCAAAATTTATAATTTCATTAAAAAATTTGCCTTGTTAGCGAGAAGTGGCACTAGTATACAGTATTAAATTTTAATTTGAAAGTTTGAGTTACTTTAGTTCAAGTCACTATACATGTTGAAATTCAATATAAATAAATATTGCAAAAAAACAATTAAAATTTCTTTGAAACAAATCATATCATATTTATTGTTAATTAAAATAAAATACAAATTTAATTTCTTTAATTTGTTTTGTTTGTTTCCATCTCGTTCTCTTTGTTTTGTATAAAATAACTAGTAAAAAAAATAAAAAAAATACCCATATCAGGTTAAACACTAATTTAAAAACAAAAATTGAATTTTCTTGTCCATTCTTTGTGCAAACTCGTTTTGGTCGAATCGAATTTGATTGGTTCAGAGTGAGACAGTTAGTTAATCCCAGAGAGAGAGAAGAGGATCCCAATTTGCATACAAATGTCATCTGTTTGATTGTATTTAGTTTTATTTATATATTTCTAAACCATTGAATCTAAGAAAGAAATAAAAAAAAGGTGGGGGCAGGGGGGGGTGGTGGGAGGGAGGTGGGGTGAAAGGACATTTTGATGTATCGTTATTGGCCGTCCAGGGACGGGTTTATGTCCTTCTTTGTGACCAGACAGGGTTCTTTTTTCACAACTGTTGCTATTTTTTTTTTTTTTTTTTTTTGTTGTTGTTTGCAACAAATACACTCAGGTATGGAAGAATTGAGAAAACGAATTCAATTGTCCGATTTTTCGGGTGTGGGAAAAAGGAAAGAAATAAAAAAAAAAGACCGCACTTTGATATTTATAAGCTTAGTTGAAACATGAGTAAATTTTGAGCATTAAAACGTATGAGTCTTGATCTCGTGGTTTAAATGCTTTATCCCTTTAAATAGTCACCTCCTCTAAAAGAAATAAAGATCAGAAAGAAATTGCTATGATTTCTGTCTTCAAGTAAAAATATTGCTATTCCAGTCATAATTTAATTTCTTTCAATTTTCTTTTCTGAATCACGCCTCCTGTGAAAATGGTTACTGATCTAAGGTTCGTTTCCCGGATTAAATGAGAGTATTCTATCTACTAATTAAAAACCAAATTGTCGATATTTATATCTTTAGAAAAGGAAACGGATAAGCGGTTTTTAACTCTAATGTTTAATATCAATATTAGGAAATTTTAAAAGTGTAGTGTTTTATTTTTTCTTTCTCGAAAGACATCAGGTACAGTGAGTGCCACAATTAAGTCCCCACCTGGGAGCTAGAGTCTTAAGTATAATTATATATAGTAGACTATATGGTATATAGTTAAATAATTTTAAATTTGACAGATTTTATTTTACCTTTTCGGTCATTAAAATTATTTCACTATCTTAAGGCTTTAGCTCCCAGGTGGGAACTTAAATTTGGCGCTCACTGTACCATCTTCAGAAACGGAAGAAAGTCAAAATGAGATTGTCAGCATAATATTTTTATAAATATATATTTAGTTATTCTTTTTATTATACTGACTTCTTACTTTAATAATAATAATATTCTTTCGACTCTGAAGATGATCCCTGTCAAAATCAAAATGTCATCCGAGAAAGAATAAATAAAATTCACATTTTCTTATCTTTAAAATAGTCTAACTATATTTAATTTTAATTATAAGTTTAACTACTACTGTATATTCTCTTCAGACAGGGTCAGGGAAGGGAGAGATTTGAGAGATTTCTCCGCCTCCTCTAAATTTGAAAGCATATTAATATATTTACAATATAATAGTATAATTTTTTTTTCTGCTGGATGGGTGCTTTGATACCCTTCCCTTCCATGGCTGCTGGCAAAGTCTAAAGGTCTTAAAAGAGTCGAATATGAAAAGATAATTGCTATGATTTCTGTATTCAAGCATAATAAAAATATTGCTATGAGATTTCGTTTCAGTCATATTACAATAACAATTTAATTTCTTAGAATTTTTCTTTTTAACCTCCTTGTGGAGTTCTTATTTAAAGATCTAAGAGTCATTAATTAGCTATTAATTAATGTATAGTATCTAAAATTAAAAAATTGTTTCTTGCTATTGGTGGATTAAATGATTAAGTAAACATTATTCTTTTCAAGTAAAGCAGACGGGACCTTTTTTTTTTTGTTCTTAATCGAATTTCAAACAAAAACACAGGTGAATTTTTTTTTTAAATCATCAAAATTGCATCAATTCTTTCAAAAAAAAAAAAATCGACACGGAATTAAATTACTATCAACGTATGACGAAGACAGTTATGTTATTAAAAAAAAAATTTTAAATTAAAAAAAAAAAGTGAGATATCGTAAATCAAATCTCTACTTTTGTGATCGGAATATTGATCAAAAAAATAAAATAAAAGTAAAATAATATAAAGTTGCAAAAGTGTGTGCCCCCCCCCTTCCCTTTCGATTTCTCTTTTTTTCTTTTTGATATTGAATTATTCAAGAGCGATGATGCCAATAGAGAGAAGAAGAAAAAAGAGAGTCACCCGGAAAGTCAAGAAGGTGGATATAATAAATAATTTGAGCCCCTTTGAGGCGGCGAAGGAGGGAAGAGATCGTGGACCTCAAACTCAAACATCTGCACATAGAGAAAAGATGTTTTTGAAAGAAGAAAGAGAAGGGGATGCAGGCGTGCATGAAAAAGTTAATAAAAAAAAAAAAAAAATAATACTAAAATTAGAAAAAAAAGGGAATGACACGCCATTTATATACATCAAAAATAGATTCTGAGTTGGATTTATTTTGAATATTTGCAAAAACAAGGAAAGGCCATTTAAACAATCGTAATAGAACAGGGGGAACGGTGTTATTTATGTCTAGCGTTTACTGATGAAGACTACAATTGAAATTTACGATTTTTAGAAGAATTTTATTGTTCGCTCAGGGGCCCACTTCTTGTGGGTACGTGGACGGCGACCACGAGCTGCCCGAGCTGGGAGAGGCAGTCCTTCAGTTCTTTGAATGTCTGTATCTTCCTTCCTCTTTTCAACAGGCGTCAGACCTCAGGCCTATTTCTTTCGGTCGCACAAACGCATGATCAGTTTAGAGGGAAAATAGTGAAGTCCGCATCGCGGGAATGGGACGAAGACAGAAGAAGAAGAAGAATTTTATTGTAATTATTTCTTTAATTAATGTTCTATCATATTTTAAGAAAATTGTATTTCTGTATAATAACAATTATTTGATAAGGCAGAAAAAATGTTCTATCATATTTTAAAAATTGTTTTTGTGTATAATTCGATAAGGCAAAAAGGCAGTACCTGTTGCCTTGGTTGAAAAATTGTTTTTCTGTATAATTTGATAAGGCAAAAAAATGCAGTGATTTCTTGCCCGCGGGCTTGGTGTAGGGGTTAGTGTACTGGCCTTGTTCGAATCCCAAGTAGTCTCGATGATTTTATTTAAGCCATTTGGATACCAAATGACTTAAATAAGAATGCCTGGACTCCATTTATATATATTATTAATATAACGGTTATCGTCAGTCTTATAAGGCCTAAGTTGTCAAAAAGACTGTGTGAAAGAGAAAAAACTGTGTTAAAAAAAATGATCTCTTTTTTTTTCTTTGCCTTTACGAAAAAAAGACCGTGACGACGTTTATAATAAAAATTATTAATTTCTTTTTTCTTTGTCATTACTCACTAATTCTTGAGGAAAAAAGCAAGACCATCGCACGACCTGACTTTTAGTAAAAAAAAATTTTTTTCATCTTTTTTTTTTCTCTGTCATTATTTCAGTCTATCATCACCATGCGAAATGGTTAAAATAATTTTAACCCTCTAAAATTTTCAGGAAAATAGATAATTGTATTTGTATTGTATGATTATTGCCTTGTTATTGCTTATAATATTTTCCGTACATTGTTTTCTTATAATTTCTAACTCTTTTTTAAAATCTTACTAATATATTTTGTTTTTGTATATTTATGTATTTGTGTATTTATGTAATTTTTTATCGTTTTAAACTAATGACCAAATAGACTTAAATAAAAAAAAATTTGTATGAAAAAAATACATATTGTTTTATAAATATTATTATGTAATTAAAATAATTCTCAATAAAATTGTTAATATTTATTCATTATTACCAAGTTAATTAAAGAAATTTATTTATTCAAAAAATATTTTTAAATTTCTTTAAATTAAAATTTATTTATTTAAAAATCATAATTCTGCATAAATTATTGATTGTCATATTTTTTTTTGTTTTATATCATCAAAAAAATTAAAAAAAAAAAGATTTTATCAGAATATTTACGAGACTTATTATTAATAATTTAAGCAAAAAGAAAAAGGGGTGAGATAGTAAAGTCACGAGACAATTTTCTCCAAAAGGTGTCAAAAGTGTTTGTGACTGTCACGCGAGGGTGGGGAGAGACACCGTTTGCCAAACACCGCCCCCTCCAACTGATAAGAGATAAATCCGGGGGGTCTTATTATTTGTTATATAAAAAAAAGGGCGAGTGACTCTGACTTGACTAGTACAATAAATTGAACACATTATCGCTCGCACATTTGTGTCTTTGTGTTTATGGATAGAACCTGCCAGTCGTGTGTGACGCCATCGTTCTGGCCGTCTATAAATTACCAATTCATTTTGTAGAAAAATAAAAATCGGATGAGAGAGAGAAAAGGGGGAACTGTCAAATGTCAAAATAACAAATTACGCAATTATTTATGCATAAATTAAAATCCGTTATTTTAGATTTACTGTTTTCTTATTGATGATTAATTATTACAAATAATAAATCAATAGGAATCGTGTTTATTTATTTATTTACTGGTATTAAAATCTGACATTTCGATGAAAGTTTTATGCCATCCATATTATATATGACTGTCAAAAATATTCAGTTCTTTAATTAAGAATTTAAAGAAATTTTAAAATGAAAAAAAAATTCTTTTATTGTATTTAAATATGATAAATTACAATATTTACAATTATGATAAGTTTATATCCTAATTAAATTAAAGAAATTTATTTTATTTTTAAATTTAGAATAAAATTTAGACAACAAAATTTCAATTATTATTTAAAAATTCTTTAAGGAGTTATCAGAGATTAAGATTCTGTTCTCCAAATTGGTAGTCTCCAGTCCATTCTAAAATTTATATCTAACTTAATGTTTTATAATCTACTGTAAAATGAAACTAGAAAAAAAAAATTAAATTTAAATTATTTTTCATTAATTAAAGAAATTTATTTATTCAACAATAAAAAATTAATTTCTTTAATTATAAAAATTATAAATTTTCAAAATATTCTTTTATTTTTTTGTTTAATGACAAGCACACAATTATAAATTAATGATTTCATTAATTAGAGAAATTTATTTATTCAACAATAAAAAAAAATTACTTTCTTTTTTTTATTTTTAACAAAATTAAATAAATTTAAATAACAATGAGAATTATTTATTTGCATAATAATAAAAACAAAGAGGGAAGGTTTTATTATTATTATTCACATTTCGTGATCTCTAGATAAAAAGTAACGAATTTTCAAGGATATGAATGAATGACTGACTGGGTCCGGCCTGTGAGTCATCTTCACTTGGAGTGTTTCGTGTTGCAAAGCTTTTAGCTAATATCTAAAGGTGTGTGTGTGTGTGTGTCGGTTTGTTTTATAAGCCACTTAGCTACTGAGTAGCTGACAGCTACCAAGAGAGAAAGAGAACGCGAGCAAAGTGTCTAAAGATGAAGATATGTTAGCGATGTGTTAAAGTATAGCACCGCCACTTGTTTCCTTTACTTTCCTTTGTAATAACAACAACAACAACACTTGAATGTTACGCGGGATTCTTACTTGCAATATCTGTATGTGGTTTTCAAACTAAATTGATTTATTACACTTGTAAACTACAAGGGAGGAGGAGATGAAATATAGAACATGGCGGAAATATTAAGATTTAGGTTTTGTATGTGCCATATGGCTATTAAAAACAAAAGCACTTCGGAATTCTAATGAAACTGGTAAGTTGCCTCGGAATTCGAACACTGCCTTGGAACTCGAACGATTGATTTATTCTGTTGTTCTTAATTAAGCCAAATTTTTTTATTTTTTTTAATTTCTCGATGTTTTGTTAGAGATCCTGTATTTTTTTTAAATTACAGTAGATCTTATATTTCTAATGCAAAAACAGTTTATTTATATGGGATTGATGACTTTATGGACTTTAATCAATAGATGAGTTTGTATTCAAAAAAAGGCATGATCTCTTTTCGAAACGTCGAAAAATATGAACATATTTTTTTCAAATCCTATTAACAATTGATGAAGGTTGCGATTGGTAACCGAAACACTATCCAAACAACGTTCCGTTGATTTGAAAATATACAGCACAGAATTTCTCTATATTGCCATAAATAATTAGTAATACACCAAATATTGGTATATTATTAAATTGCATCAACATACATTTTATCGTACATGACGGGATTAAGAACTTCTAAAATACAAGGGGAAGGGGGCCCTCGGGTCTTGGTATAGGGATTAGCGTGATGGTATTCTGTACCGCGGGTTTGGATCCCATCCCATGCGACAATTTACTTCAATTTAATTGGCAACCAATAATTTTAAATAAATAGAGACGCGGTCTAAATGGCCTTCGTTGCCGAAAAAGACCTTAAATAAATAATAAAAAAAGGGTAAGGGGGTAAATGTTCAAATTATGACTAAAGAAAAATGAGGTAATTTCATAAATTATGACTATAGAAAAATGTATTATTCACAACCCCCCCCTCCATTCCTCCTCTTCACTCCATCGATCTATAATTATAACTATTAAGAACTGGAAGTTTGGAGACTATTTTTAAATAAGTGTGTGTGTTAAAATTAAAAAAAGAAAATAATTAATGAATAGACTAAACTAAAATCAAATGTAACATGTGATTAGACGAATGATAAAGAAAATGATTAATGCGGGCGTTAAAAAGCAATTTAATTAAAAAAAAAATAAAATAAAATAAAAGGAATGGAAGAATAAAAGAAAAAAATATACCAATTCAAGTGTATAAGAGAAATAGAAAGAGGGGGACAAAAAAAAAAAATGAATGAAGAGATTTACACATGAAAATTTAATAAGATTGAAGAAGAAGTATTCCCCCTCCCCCCTCCCTCCAAATTTCTCCCCCTCTTCTTTTTCGTATTCGATAAGAAAGAGAAAAGGAAGGAGGGTCAGCACTAGGGGCTTATTAATATTGAATCTCGATTGGGAGGACAAAGAAAAGAAGAAGCAGAAGCCGTCGTCTTTCTTGAAATCTGAACCGGAAAATATTTAAAGCCATTCGGTAGAAGAAGAATCTCATAAGTTGATAAAATAGGCGAGAGATAAAAAAAAAAAAAAAATTGCAACTTTTTTGATCTATTTATGCAATCTCAGTAGCCAATGAAGAAATTTATTTTCATGAAATCAGTCAACTTTGATACCGCCCTAAAGGATATTCATCCCTTATACTTCCAGAAAAAAGGTGTATAAATTTTTCTCTAGTCATAATTTGCCTTCCCATCCCCCCCTGGTCATAATTTGAACATTTACCCCTTGTGTCTGTCATTTCATCTAAAGCAACGGGTTTTGATCCCGTCCTAAGCGATAAAATTTGAATACTATAATTAATTTTGATAAATAGGGCCTATGTGTTCGAAAAAATAAATATTTCTTTAGTCCTAATTTGATCCTTCTTTCTTTTCCCATTTCGACTGCACTTTAGAGCAGCAGTTCTTGGTCCCGTCCTAAGCGAAAAGATTTGACTACGAATTAATTTAGATAGATACATGTATATGTCCGAGGATATTAAATATGCATAAATCTTTCTTTGGTCTTAATTTGAACATTTCTCCCCTTCTTCCATTCCCATTCTCCGATTTCTTTAGAGTAGCGGTTCTTGGTACCGTCCTAAGCGAAAAAATATAATTTAGATAAATATATGCCAGATAAAAAAATATGGAACAATTTTTCTCTAGTCATAATAAGAACATTTACCCCCTTCCTTTCTTATTTCCCCATGTGCTTGTCCTTTAGCGGTTTTTGGTACCGTCCCAAGCTATAAAATTTGACTACTAGTTAATTATATTTCTGTAAAAGACTTAAAACTAAAAATAAATTTTATTTTAGTCGGTAAATTTTTCTTCCTTATTAAACTACTGTATTTTTAAAATCAAAGTTCAATACTGTACCATGTTTCCTTATCGTGAATACACGAATGATGTTTCGAGCAGTTTTTAAGCACTTTAAAATGATGAATAATTTTGCAACAATGTAAATTCAAAAATTAGTATGGCACAAATTGCTATTATGCATTAATTTTTCTTTTGTCATAATTTTTCCTCCCCCTCCTTCCTACAATATGATTTCTTTTATTTTCTCCTTGTTTTGCATTTTGTTATTGTATTATAAGAAATTAATTGTTGCCTACTATTGTCGATTTCATATTTATTTAAATAAATCTCAATCAAGACAAGAAATTCAGCTTTAAGTTATGAAGTAAAACTTTAAGGGAGTTTTTCTCCTCTTGGGGTTGCCTACCTGTACGTCAACAAGCACAAACAGGGAGTCATATATAATAAAAAAAAATCAATATAATAAATTAATCCAGATTTGATTAATGGGATTTTAGGCAACAAACAAACAAATATATTTTTTTTTGTCATTTTTCCCGTTGAGAGAGAGAGAGCGAAAAAGAGTTTGCTAAAGTCCATCCCCATCCATTTACGGTGCATTTTATATTTTAGCAACAACAACAAACAACCCAAGAGAGATAGAAATGCCATAAATATAGAGAGATAGATATTAATGAATGGAATGAATGGGCTGAGCAATAAAATACTCCTTGAATAAACACACGCACACACACACACATGTTATATATTTTTAAAAATATATAAGGTAGGAGGAATAACAATAATATAAATAAAATCTAGTAATGGTACTATCAAAATTTCAATTTAAGATTTTTTTTTTTACATATATTCTGTTTTTTACATATATTCTGTTTGGGTATTGTATTTTTGCATTAATTTTTCTCTTGTCATAATTTACCCCTCTACAATATAATTTCTTGTGAATTCTTCTGATTGATATAAAATTTTGCATTAATTTTTTTCTTGTCATAATTTACCCCTCTACAATATAATTTCTGATGATAGTTGAAAAATTTTGCACTTTTTTTTGTTTTTATGCATTAATTTTTTCTTTTTCATAATTTGCCCTCCAACAATATAATTTATTTTTGATTCTTCTGAGTGATGTAAAATTTTAATTTTTTTGTTTATAAAAATTTTTGCATCAATGTTTTTTTTTAATTACTTGTTTTTTATTTTATATAATTATATAATCTTCGAACCTCCCTAATGGTGTC
Source organism: Euborellia annulipes (assembly GCA_023213315.1). NCBI lineage: Eukaryota > Metazoa > Arthropoda > Insecta > Dermaptera > Anisolabididae > Euborellia > Euborellia annulipes. The sequence goes on along the minus strand of JAKCPI010019230.1, from coordinate 3,358 downwards.
TAGGTAGATATTTCGGTTTCTCAATCTCTATATCTTTCATCACGTTATGGCACCTTCCCTAAATTTGCCATTTTAATATATAATAATATAAACAATTTTTGATAAAAATACGAAATTAATTTTCTTAAATTCTTTTTTAAATACTGAATCTCTATTGATTATTAATTCTATAAGCATTAGGGTGAAAACAAAAAAATTTAATTTGTTTACACACTGAGTTTGCCGACCCCATCTGGTGCAAAGTAACATGTTCCGAACGTGATAGATAATAATTGTCACGGCAGGCAGGCAAGTTGCATGGCATGCAGGGGACACAATGCAAAAGCTCTGACAGCTTAAATTGAATTTATATAAAGTAGTAAGTGAGACACGCACTTGGTTGTTGTTTAGATGGAGGAAGCGGGGGGTGGAGGGGTGCGGGGGTGGTCAAATTATTATGACACCGTTGATTGTAAAGGGAGCTACTAGTTAGACGCCAGTCTGGGACTAATTGGGGAACCCCCTGTTTAGGGCTAATGGTCTGTGTGTTCATCGATCCTCTTCTGTCTGTCTGTCAGTCAAAGGGGATTCGCCATCCTTCACTGACAGAGAGAGCGAGAGAGAGATATTTACTCGGTTTAAAGTGCACCTGCTAATTAACCAGCTGCATCACACGCTTGATTTTTTATTAATTCAACACCCTCTAACTCTCTCTTTCATTTAAATTAATAATGTGTCTGTATATCATTAGGAATTTAAAGAAATAAAATATGACTAAACATGAGAATTTTTATTTTAATTAATAGCAATATTTTCCAAAATTATTTGAATGCTCATTACGACTCTGATTAAAGAGAGATTGAAAACATAATAACAATTTTTGATGGACGACTTTAATATCAATTTTATTTTTCATATGATTGACTTTTCTGAAAAAGTACTCCCTTTTTACACTTTGTTTACACACTGGACATTATTTGAGTGCTAAAGATAATCAATAGATATTTAAAAAATATAATAATGTAGGAGTTGTCTTTCTAAATCCGGTTTTTTAAATCTGTTAAATAATGATATACTAGGTTATATGTTTAAAGTGAAATAACACATTTTATACGAATTTTGAAATTACTGTCATCTTTAGAAGCTGAATTATCTTGTATATATAGGAAATGAGAGTATTTGTTCGTGTGGTCAAGGGTCGAGTGGCCTGGTGCAAAGAGTAACACACCTATGCCCCGAAAAGGCTGGAGATCCTGGGTTTGGCCATGGGGCGTTCGACCCACAAACAACCATACTAAAAAATCTGTTAAATTATTTAATAAATTGTTTCAACTAGAGCCTACAGTCGAGAATTTAGTGTATCGTCCAGCGATAATTTTCAATTAATTATTATTAAAAAAAAATTCATCTTCATTAATTAAATTTGAAATATACAATAAATTAATTGTTATTGTCATAAAAATCTGAATTAATTGTTATTGTCATAAAAATTAATTTAATTAAGAATTAATTGTTATTGCCATAAAGAAAAAAAATATAACAATACTTTATTTAAGAAAATAGATTTTTTCATAAGAAATTAAAGATTTTGTAGCTATAAACCTAATATATAAATATACGTATTATTCATATAAAAGGGAATAATAAATAAATGCATTAGAATTCCGTGTTAGATGATGAATGATTTCAATATACAAAAAAAAAAAAGAACTCTGACAAATTTCGAGTTTGTGTTAAGAATTCACCTAAAAATGATTAATAGAAGAAGGGAGAAAGAGAGAGAAAGATAATGAATGAAAGTAAAAATCAATTTGTTTAGTTTAGGTGAAGAGGGGATGGAGGAGGAAGGAGAGGGGGAGTGGTCAAAAATTCTCTCATACGTGTCTAGCATACGCACCTATTATTAATTATCATAAATTATCTATCTTGATAAAACGTCACACTATAATATTTAATTAAAATAATAATAATAATAATAATATAGCCAAGGGGGTGCCAAAAATTCAAAAAATAATATTTATGGACTTAACTTACGTGTTTGGTGTTAATAAACAATGAGTGGGTGATGTGTAAAAAATGTTTTATCCGAATCGTTTAAGAGGTGATGCGAGACAAAAAAGTTTTAATTTTCTTGATACGTACTAAAAAATGATTCCTGTATGTCTGAGAGCATGATAACTCACAAAAAAGCAACGAATTTGATTAATTAAATTTATAGTACTGGTATATGGTTTCCTAGTCCCTTTTTATCAACCTAAAAGATTTTTTTTTTTGAAATTTGTTATTATTTTGTCATATTATGATAATATTTTGTAATTTTTACTTTTTTTTTCATATTGAAACTTTTTGACATCTTGTATTAAAATTTGTCATTTTTGGTCATAATATGATAAAATTTTGTATTTTTTTTTGTCATATTATGATCAAATTTGTCATTTTTTGTCTTGTTATAATAATATTTTGTGATTTTTTTCATATAGTAACTTTTTTGTCATCTTAAATTAAAAATTTTCATTTTTTGTGATAATATAATTTGTCTCCACAATTCTGGCCATTTTACATTAAATTAATCCTAATGAAGCCATAAAATCCTAATGGGGCTCTGAGTAAAAAAAATTCAAAAAAATTATATGTAGTTAATTTGGTATAAATGTCCTTGACAATAATAATTATTTAAGATAACATAATATAGACCTAATAATATAAAATAATATTAAAAATAAATCAAATTTGTCATTTTTGGTCATAATATATAAAATGTGATTTTTTTTTTTGCCATATTATGATCAAACTTTTATCATATTATAACAACATTTTGAAATTCTTTTGTCATATTGAAACTTTTTGTCATCTATTAATATATTAAAATTTGTCATTTTTAGTCATAATATGAAAATTTTGTAATTTTTTTTTCAGTTTGTAACTTCTGTGTCATATTAATGTTGATACCAAACTAGAGAAGAGAAATAATAAGATTGTTGCTTGATTACAGAGATTACTTGTCGAGGAATAAACAGGCGTAAGGCCTTAATAGTTTTTAATAGTTTTTATTTTATTCTTTTAATGGAATTCTCAATTCTGGCAGAACATATAGCGCTGTATTATGCTTTCGGTTAAGGTTTTAAACCATTTTTATCAAACATTTTGTGATTTTTTTTTGCCATATTAGTGATCAAATTTGACATTTTTTTGGCATATCATAATAAAATTGTTTGCCATACCGGTATATTAATAAAATACATGATTTTAAATAGATTTTACTGGAATTTTGAAAGTTTTGGAAATAATTACCCCCCGTTCTTAAAGTAAACATTATCTCCGGATTTATTTTTTTTTTATATTAATTTAACGGTATCTTTTTTGAGTATTATATTGATAT
>JAKCPI010019229.1:0-28563 GCA_023213315.1 Euborellia annulipes | reverse complement strand
GCTCACTGTACCAAAATATAAATATTTTCCCATGTTTATAAATTTTATATCTTGAATTCTAATATATCGGCGGAAACTATTAATAAATATATGTCGACACAAAAAATCTGGTGTGACAAGCACAGTATACAACTTTCGTTTACCAAAGGTAAGAGAAAGTTGTGTGTTGGGCGACCATCACACCACATTTTTAAATATCTGTATACAATGAGGGGCTGAATAAGCCTTCTGAACATCTCAATTTCAAATAAATAAATAAATAAAATAATATAATAAAAATATAAAACATTATGACAAATTTGGAAAAGGCTTAAATCTAAAAAATATATATTTTTTTTTTAAATTTAATTTAAAAAAAAAATCTACCTTATTATTTTATAATCTTAAAAATTTAAGCTGGTAAAAGGCTAATTTTTGTTAATATTCAAGTTAATACTATATAATAAATTTATTAAAATATTATAAGGTAGCTGCATCCTATTTGTTCTGTTAATCTTTAAAAAAAAAGAGATAAACTTTTAATTTTTTTTAAACTCGTTATATATTCGTAATTATTTTATACATAGCGTACCATTGTTATCTAGAATTACACTTTAATAAGCAGTTTTAATTTCGTGATTTATTCAAAACCCGGAGGGCCGGGGGTGCCACAAAAGAGCTTCTCGTCTGTAAATCTGTTGATTCCCGAGTTGGCTTTTACTGTTCGTTGTTGGAATTCTCTCTAGAAAACTGACTTGCGAGTGCTGCACATGCGACCAGACAATTCTATGCAAATGGCTTTGCATTTGCAAATTCAACTCCCTCTCCCTCTCTCTCAAGTTGAAATCTTTGATCTCCGCATCTTACTTGCCCTGCCACTTGCTCGCGTCTCTCTCTCCTTCAACTCGCAATTTTGCATGCGTAACGTAAGTCTTTCACTTACTGTCCATTCATCGTCTTCACTTCTCTTCACTACTACTTTATCACCCTTTCTCATCTAGATATTGAATTTTTTATTTAACTAAAAAAAAAAAAAAAACTTTTGAAATCTAGATCAGGTAGACGAAGTGTGTGCTTGGAATAAAAATACTTTGCTAACTTTTATTATAGTTAGCAACTTGCACGAAACTGGTTAAAAATAATATGATAATTGATCGCTATTATCACACACACTTTTAAATTTCTTTTTTTTAAGAGGGAAGATAAAAATAAAAAAGTCCAGGGAAACAAAATAAATTATTTTTTTTTTTTATTTTTCAACATTTGAAGATTTATTAAGTTAACATTCAAATATTTTAAGATTTATTTCTTTTAGATTTGAATTTATTCTTGTAATAATAGCATCGAAAACATTTATTTTTTCTTTTTTGAATTTTTCTTTTATTGATAAGACGAAGACGTGAAGGAAAAAACAATACTTTCTCCAAGGGCGGATACAAGGGGAGGGGTAAAGGGGGTAATTACCCCCCCCCCGAGATTTGAAAAAAAAAATTTATGTAAAATTTTAAAAATTAATACTTAAAAATTTGATTTGTATTTATATTCTGGCAAACAAATACAGAATGCGCCTTTAAATTACCGAAATTAAGAAAAAATAGTGTGCTGTGCGACCAGTCACACCAGATTACCCCCCCCCCCCCCCCGAGAAACACCTCTGGATCCGCCCTTGACTTTCTCTCTATACATTTCTTATATATGGTAACAGAAAGTAAAAATGTCAGAAATAGAGAGTCTCTTGTATTACTTAAAAAAAAAAAAAACGACTTTTCGACTAATTTTATTGTAATATCTTCAGGTGTATAAGAATTAAATTTTTTTTTATCGTTTTATGATTGTGCCATTTATAATTATCATATAATAATCAAGAAAAAATAATTTGCCCCCCCCCCCTCCAAGTAAAAGTTGAAATGACGTCCCTGCTACCTACATACATCTTTAAGTAAATATCTAAAGTCACATTTTAGACATCAATTCTATCCAATTAATAACATTGATATTTTTATTTAACATTTAATTTTAAATAGAACCGAGTATTTGATTGTCTGGATTTTTGATTTTCTCAAATATAACGTTTTATTAATCCCCATTTCTAAAGCTACATATAGTCTAGTAGTTTAAATGTAATTTTACCCAATGGTTAGCAGTCACCCGGTTGTGCAGTGGTTGGAGAACCAATTATAAATCCGTCTTCTTTGTGTATAGGCCTACTTATTCTAACCAGTAAACTAATTCTCTGATTTGATCCAAACTACTGCAATATAATCACTAGGGGACAAAATGACTTTATGGCCGTTTTAATAATCACCGAGGGTTATTCAGATCTATACTGTTGTCATTTCGCTAATTTATCAGATTCCATTCAACTGACTTAAGTTTTTTATTGCCCTCCAGAGAACAAGTTTTTTTTTTTTTTTTTTTTTTTACAAATTTGATATCTCGTTATATAAAAAATAATTTCTTCGTCCGACTAATAGCCAGACTTTCATTTCTGACTCTGAAAACTTGACACTTCACATGTGATCATAAATAATCGTAGTCAATTAAAAAAAATGATTTATTTAGAATAAATATAATATTTTAATTAATTTAAAATTTGGCCGATGTTAATCTTTTTAAATTGAATTTATAATTTATAGCAATGGTCATAGAAAAAGAGAGAAGTAGTATAAAAGTGAGTTTTACCGACGTCAAAATAAAAATTGACCCCACAATAAAACAAAAAATCACGCAACCTGGCTTGACTTTATTTTACGGTATTAATAATATTAGATCTTAAGTCATAAAGGGAATGAAATTTTAAAGATTCCAACTTGGTGATAAAGTTTGGATCAGTTAATGTGGCTTCCCTTCTCCAGTTGTTCAGCCAACTGCTTCCTCAAGGGATAAAATTGATAACTCTTAAGTTTTTCAACCACGAAAAGAATCTTGCTTCTAAATTTGATGTCGATTTGTCCCTTGTGACCTCAAAGCTGGATGCGGCACGTCTTCCTCCTCCTTACCTTCTCGAGATGACGGATATTTTCTTATCTTACAAAATAATTTGACCAACTTTTAGTCTCAATGTGTTACCTCTTCGTTTTTATAAATCTAATCTTGTTTTATATTTCAAATAAGAGTGAGCTCCTGTTTGGAACTTAAAAAATTTCTTATAGATGAAAAGCGTAATATTATAAAATATAAAATATCTTATTTACATGTTGTTATATACATAAATTCTATAGCCACGTGTAACGGGTAGCCATAAATATATACATATAAAGTAAATGGCCTCAGGGAAAAAAAAAATTTAAAAAATTCTATAGTCTCAAAAATTAAATATTCATAATAAAAGATAAGAATAAGTGCGGAATTATTGAAATAATTGAGCCAAATTGCGCAACAAGATCTTTCATTTTCTGATCTATTAAAAAAAAAAAAAATATTTACTCTTTAAAATCTTCTAATTAACCAACTTTCATAAAGAAGGGCTAATTAGTCTTAGATCAATGTAATAAAATAAAGTATTAATGTAAAAGTTCACCTTATTATTATCGATAAAATACAAAAAAAAATCTGGTATGAATGTTCGCACAACTTCCTCTTACCTTCGTTTATCGAAAGTTGTGTTCTGTGCATATCACACCAGATTTTTTGTGTCCAGATACGTATATTTAGCTTCCACCGATATATTAAAATTCAAGATCCCCCCCCCCCCCCTACACCACTAAACAAAGTAAAATTTATAAACATGGGAAAATATTTATATTTTGTTACCATGGCAATCATTTCTTCTTTTTTCCTATGAGGTACAAGAGTAAAGTGTGCTTCAAACAATGTTGAGAGCAAAATGAGAATATACATTTGAAAGAGGGTCTAACAAATAATTGATTTTTGAATTTTAATCAAAATTATTAGAGCGAATTTTGAGAAAATCAAAAAAACTGAAAAAGTACGTCAGTAAAGTACTATTTCTCTTTGGCCGATTTTGTTCAAAAACTTCATGTCTTTGCTTAAAAAAATATAACACCTAGCTTAAATATAAAATTTCACCACCAAGCTCTTTTGGTTCTTGAGATATTTTGTTCACAGCCACACGGACAGCCCATGTCGCGAAAACCACTTTTTCGGACTCAGAGAACCTTAAAACGTGTATATCCATCAAAATCTCGACATCGAATTTTTAACATGAATCCAATACTTTCTCTCTCTATATATTAACATATATAAAGGTAAGAGAAAGTAAAGAATATTGGAAAAACAAAGCCACAGAAGAGCAGTAGATAAATAAAACATCTTTCGTTATTTATTACCCAAGTCAACATTTCGGAAGCTAAAAGCCAACCCTCTTCAGAAGCTTTCAGGTTAATAAAATGAAATTACAAAATTAGTTTTTTTCTTAATGAAAGAGGAAGGAATTTCATAGGCCGTTGAGAATAATACTTTTTTGTAACCTCCTTTGGAACTTTTTACACATTTAAAAAAAAAAATTTCCAATTCTTATGAAATTTTGTATTTATTTAGGATTCCCTAAACCCTATTGTGTATAAAATATCCAAATATGAGATTAAAAATTTTAAAAATCCCCCACCCCCCCCCCCCCACCCCCATCAACTAAATATTCAGTTTTAGACAATATCTTTGCTATTGACAAGCCAAATTCATCCATCTCTCATTTATTAATTTCTTATTCATATTGAGTTTCTCTCACCACTAATCTAATAATTGAATCTATTTATTAATTTATTCTTAATACTCTAATAGCCTTAAAAAGTTTGTTGCTTTGGCTTTGAAGCCTTACCACATAAGGGTTAAAATTCCCTTTAGTCAAGGGAATTTATTTTAAGCCCATCACTATTATTCATAAAATAATTTGCGAAAAAAAAACCCTAAATCTATGAAAATATCTGATTTATTCTTAAAAAAAATTTCCTAAATTATTCTTTTAATAAAGATTATTTATTATTCCAAAATAAAATAATTTTTAAGTTGATTTGAAAAAAAAAAAAAATATTTCTGCTCCAAATAACTTATCTGTTTCGTTTCTTAAATTTATATCTCAAACTTCCAGAAAAGTGAAAAAAAAAGAGCAGGAGGATACAAAAAAAAAATAAATAATAAAAAATCCTGGTCAAAAAAGTTAACTCGCAACAGCAGCAGCCAATATAGTGAGAGATGTCCCCCAATCGGTGCCATAAAAAACAGCAGCTGTCACTCTAAAGGCTTTGTTGCAGTCTTCTCACAGATTATAGAGAATGACAGCTAAATAGCTAGCTATAGGGCTAGAGGTAGAGGCCTCTTTATCGAGAGATTTCCCCACTAATACGTTGAGATCACTCATTTAAGGGTTAATTTCAATCGATTTATTGCACGATTTTATATTTTAGTCATTTTCTCTCTTGCGTTTAAAAATATCTCTTTTTTTTATTTTAATTTATAATGTTTTTATTCAACTCGGATAAATAATCAATTATCACTTATCAATCAAAATATATAGAGAATTTTTGCAAATTTTAAATTTTATAAAATTATTTAAATGAGTAATTTGTATTAAGCACAGAGTTTTTTTTACCTTACCAACATTTCGAGAGACTGTTTCGCTTACAAACAGGCCAAGAGCGGTACTTTCTTTAAGATCTTTTTTGGCATCTAACTTGTAAGATCAAACACCATCCTTTTGCAATTAATATATCTCAACACAAAAATATCTGGTGTGGACGGTCTCTCAGTATTGAGTCCTATACTTGTCTCATCAGATTTTTCTTGTCGACATATACTTAGTTTCCGACAGTACGGTACATTTTTTTTAACCCTCACATTTCTTTCCTATACACACACAAACACATACTCAGTCTTTTCGGCAATTCAGGCCATATAAGACTTTTAACGATACTGGTATTTTTATTAATATATAATATATATATTTGGGGTTCATGCATATTAATTTAAGCCATTTGGTATAGAAATGGCTTAAATCGAACTACTTGGTATCCGAACCCGCGATCCTTGATATAGAAGGCCAGCAAGCTAACAACTACACCAAGGCCTGAGAACTCGGTACATTTGAATTCAAGATGTAAAATTTATAATCATCCCAGATAGCACAGTACGTCTTATGTACGTACATAAGACGAGTTGTGCGTCTTATGCACGTACGTGCTATCTGGGATGGGAAAATATCTATATTTTGTTACCATGGTAACTATTTCTTCTATTTTTCCTATAAGTACAAGAGTAGGCCTGCCCTCGGGCTTGGTATAGTTGGTATCCCACCTGCCTTGTATTCCAAGGCTCGCTGGTTTAGACCTCAGGTAGTCCGATGATTTTATTTAAGCCATTTGGATACCAAATGCCTAAACCCCAAATACATATATATTCAAATAATGGTTATCATTAAAAGTCTTATATGGCCTGAGTTGTCGAAAAGACTGTGTGAATGTGAATTAGAAAAAAGTGTGAGTGTTAAAAAAAAGAGTAGGTAAAGCAAGGGCGGATACAAGGGGGGGGGGTAAAAGGGGGTAATTACCCCCCTGAGATTTGAAAAAAATACTTTTTTTTTCAAAAAAAAATGTATTTTGTATGTAAAATTTTAAAAATTAATACTTAAAAATTTGATTTGTATTTATATTCTGGCAAACAAGTCTTTAAGTTACCGAAATTAAGAAAAAATTGTGTGCTGTGCGACCAGTCACACCAGATTACCCCCCCCCCCCCGAGAAACACCTCTGGATCCGCCCCTGAGGTAAAGTAAAATGCTTCAAACAATTTCAAGGACAAAATTAGAATATACATTTTAAAGAACCCCCCAAAAAAATTGATTTATGAATTTTAATCAATATCGATGGAACACATTTTGAGAAAATCGAAAAAAACTGAAAAAGTAACATCTGTAAAGAATTAGTCCTTTTTGACCAATTTTGTTTAAAAGCTAAGTGCTATGTGGGGGATGCCTAACTTAAATATAAAATTTCAATCTCCTAGCTCTTTTCATTTTAGAGATATTTTGTTCACAAACAGACAGACCATGTTAGATATGGGACTCCCTTTTTTGGACCCAGGGGACTTCGAATTCGCTAGAAATGCAATTTCTTTATTCTATAATCTCAGTACGGGAATAACAAAGCAAGAAACAAATACTTTATGATTAAAAGCCAAAGATAGAATTTCTGGTTAGAAAAGTTTTCTGAAAAGACCACAGAGCAAACAAACAGAGAGTGAATATATGATGAAGTTAATTTATTTATGAATTTTTTCACTCAGTAATATTTTATTATTCTAGAAATAGTACAAAAAAAAAAAAAAAAACTAAATACATACCAGTACCTTCGTATCCTATATATTGAGCATTCTTATTTATTTAAGATGTTTGTGCTTAAAAAAAAATTGTTTAATTCATGAGATTTCGTTTATTCAAGGATCATTAAGAATATCTCATTCTGCAAGGAATGCATAATCTTGAAATTCTTGAATTTGTTATGGCGTTTCAACATAAAAGATCTCTATTTATATAAATCAAGTTAAAAGCTCTCATCATATTATTACAAAAAAAAAAAATATATTTACTGAACATTTGTTAAAAACATCTAATTTGATTTCCTTTTCGATTTTCGTTTCTCTTCATTAAAAAAAATATTCAAATTTTTTACCCGCAATGGAATGGCCTGAATAACTCCAAACTTCTTGGATATTCATCTAAGCAAGCTTTTACAGTATAGTTTTCAGATATAAGTATCTAAGCTACTTTTGTATCTAGGATACAAGTATCTAGATACACAAAATCATTGTATCGAGTATCTTGTATTTAGATACTTGGTTTTAAAAAATGTATTTAGTATTTTGTATTTAGATACTTCAAAATTGAAAGATATTTTCATTTTTTCATATTTGATTTTAGGGTCTATATTTTAGACTCTATTTTGTGTTTTGCTTTTTCTTCCGTTTCTGAATCATCTTCTTGAGAGGTAATCTCGTTTAAGAAATTGAATAATTCACTATTTTTTTTATTCGTTTTTGAGATGTTTTATTTCATTTTGGGATTCCGATTTTTGAGACTCATGGTATCTCAAAACGTATTTTTCCGTTTAAATCTCGACTTTTAATTTTTTTGAGATCATCATCATGATATTAGGTGTAAAAATAAAGGAAAAAGAGTTTGAAATAAATAATAATTCATTGAATATATTATATTATAAAGAGAAAAAAAAAATCTGTGCCTGGCCTTATAATATGATCAAAAAAACGAAGGAGGGGGAGGGTCGATTTCCAATGTTTTGTGCTAAAAAGTTGCTTCAACGATTTGTTATCGGAACAGCAGGGAATGAAAAAAAAAAAAGCGAAAGTCCGCCAATCCAACCGAGTGGAACATCACAACCCCCTCTTCTCTCACCCTCTTTCTTTCTCCAAAAGGACAAAGCCTTAGCCAAGTATTTGAATTCTACAGTTAGAGTTCACGGAGGGAAAATAGCCTATATGGTGCAAGGGGAGAATGAAGGGAAAAAAAGTAATTGACATCCTTTTAAGAGAGGAAAAAAAAAATAAAAACAGAATATACACCAAATAACAAGCCAAAAAATTGTAAGAAAAAAACAAGCAACGATGATCCCAATTGGTATAATAATTTAAGTGAATCTCAAAGAGAAAGAGTTACAAAGTAATAAAATCTAAACTTAATTTCTTTGCCTCATACCATTCAAGTAATAAATAATTAGCAAAAAAAGTATTTTGTTCACACAGATAGGCTGGATGCACACCAATTGAGCAAAATCGCTCTTATAGACAAAACGTTTTGTCTAACAGTAAGACCCAAAATTCTAAACTAAAGTTTGAAATTAAAAACACCTGTTTTTTTTTCTATGCATTTTTAAATTTTTGTTAAAAAATTAATTAGCTTTAATTATTTATTTTAATTTTTAATTAATTTTACTTTCTCTTCCTATGTATATATTAATATATATATAGAGAAAAGTATTGTTTCATGTCAAAAATTCGATGTCGAGATTTTGATGGATATATACGTTTTGAGGTCCCCTAATCCAAAAGTGATTTTCGACATGGTCTGTCTGTGTGTGTGTCTCTGTGTGTGTGTCTGTGTGTGTGTGTGTGTCCCCCTTTTTTTTTTTTTTTTTTTTTTTTCTCTTTTTGAAAATTTTTCTCTTTATTATAAATTACATCTTTAATTTAATATAGGAAAAAAAAAAATTCCCCACAAAAAAAGGAACACACCCAACACCCCTTTTTAATACCCAAAGGAGAGAAGCCACCCCCCCAGATTTTAATATTTAATAATTTTTATGAATGCTTGCTTCCTTAATTAAGCTGCTAACTTCACAAAGAGAAGAAATATTTTAAGAATATTAAAATACAGACATAATTCAATTATCTTTTTTTTATTTTTCCTATCTCTCAACAGAGATTAACTCCAATTACAGAGAGTGGAGAAGACATTGGCAATGTTTGAAAATTTTCGCGGAAAGTGCGGAACCCGAGTTCTATAGCAACTCTAGATTCCTAATCCGCTGCTTATCCGATTAGCCACGAGGCTATAAATATATTCACTAAGGACATGCTTCTTCAGTTTTAATCAACTAGTAAACATACATCGACCTATAGCAAATCTTCGAAATAGTAAACAAGAACACGCTTATCCTCCGAGTTAAAAAGGTATATATACCTCAGATACCTAATTAAACGTGATAAAAACCCATTTTTTCTTAACTCTTTGTTCTTGTTAACTATATCGAGATAATTGAATATCTGTATTTTAATATTCTAAAAACAAATATTTTTTTTTTTTTTTTTTTAAACATTCACCCTTTTTTCTCATTCATACTCACACTCACACACACATTCATACAGTCTTTTCGGCAACTTAGGCCATTTAAGACTTGACGATAACCGTTGTAATTAATATATATATTTGGGGTTCAGGCATTTTCTATTTAAGCCATCTGGTATCCAAATGGCTTAAATAAAATCATCGGACTGCCTGGGTCCGAACCCGCGACGTTTGGTATAGGAGGTAGGCACGCTACCTACTACGCCACACCCGGGGGCAAAACAAATATTTCGTCTTCTCTATCAAAAAAAGTATTTGTTAGAAAATTTTACAGTTTTATTTTACTAAATCAATAAACACCATCAAATATTTTATGCAAGAGAGGATGAATATCGAGCAAGAAAATGGATTTATCAGTATGTATAAAACATTGGCTTACTAAGAGACTGGAAGCGAGTCTAATCCTTACATGTACTTGAGAGAGTTACATATGTTCGGAACCAACAACTGACATCTTTGAAACATTTATTTATTCTAAAGCTTTAAAGAAATTATCTAACAAATTTATAGTCCTGTTGAGGGGAGAAATGCTTTGGCAAAAGCACGCACGTCGAAACCGACATCGATTATTTATAATCTCGACTGAGCGAGCTGAGAACATAAAACAACACATCTTTTACTCACTTGTTCAATTTCACACCCCCCTTGTTGTTAATTTGAACTAATATTTATTTTCCGGATCGCTAATTTTATACAAGTTATTATTATTTTTTTTTTAATTAATTTATAAGCACATTTCATGCAGAAAAATATTTTTTGTTTGAATATCTTGTTGTTTACATAGTTTAAATATAAATTAAGTTTGCTTATCTACTTTTTATTTTTATTTGAGCCGTTTTCGGTTTTCGAACGAGGTAAAAAAAAAAAAAAAAAATTCACTTCCTCTCTTATAGTCAAATAAACGAGGAGGCTGGAAAAGAGAGATCTTTTGATTAGACTAAAGTGGGGGGTACTTATTTTTAAATTTTATTTTTTGTGAACAAAAAGGCAGCAAATATACAGAAGCATAAAAAGAATATTTTCTTCTTTCAAATTCGGTTTCTAGGTCAGAGAGTATTTCCATATTGATGGACTGTCAGCTCTCGTAAAAATAAAAATAAATGAATTAAAATACTCATCACGAGCAAATTCTTTTGTTGGAATAATTTTATGACTTGGCATATTTTGCTTCACTAAAATAACTTTAGAGAAAAATAAAATTCATTCATAAAAGTACAAACAAATGAATGAATCTACCTAATTCATTCAAGCATGATTATTCTCACAAGAATGTGACCTTCAAGAATTTCATTGATATTAGTAAAAAAAAAAAAAAAAAAACTTGAAACTTTAAGCAAACTGATAAAATGGATAGAGGATTTAATTTTCTATCCAATATCTTTCTATAACTCGTAGTATAAACCGGCGGGCCTGACACGTAAAAAGAACAACCTCCAAAATCGTTAGCAACGTTCATTGGATGGGTGACCCAAATGAAGAAGACTGTTGAACGCCAGCTGAAAGCCATCGGTTTTTGTTTTATTAAGACGCGTCCTCACTATGCTGTTTGCCAATTGGCAAAGCCGATACAATGTAGACCGTTGGCACGTGACAATAAGCCAGCAGTATGCCAATGAAAATCGCTCAAGTGTCGGTCTTCTTCAAAGTAAGCCAATGAGAACGGAGAGTGGGGACGTGCAAACCACTGGTCTTTGGAGCAATCAAATTTGGAAGAACTTCAAAATCACATCTCATTCGAAAAAAGTTTTTGAAACCATATCCAGGACTGTACTCAAGATTCAATTCCTCCATATCGTCCAATAGTAAATCCTTCATTAAATCACGAGTTCCATATTTTGCTCTACTTTGAAATTTTGGACGTACCCAAAACCGTCTTTTTTTTCATTGTCGAGTATGATAACCGCAGCTGAAGCAATTAGTAAATCCTCATCAGTGAACATTGTGTGACTAAACTAAATGAATGCCAACACATATGTAGACGTTTTACAGTCGCTGACTTTGACAATTGGCACTGCCAACTGGCAAACAGCGACATAGTGTGGATGCGCCTTTATATTCCTCGCTCATTAATTCTTTAGAATTTTTTAACATTTATTTTTTACTCATTTTTTTAACAAATGAGTACGAACAAGTAACAGGTCAGTTCATAAATTCGTGCGCATTTTTTGGTTAATTTTTTAAATATTAATAATATAAAAAAACACAATTTAACATTTTAATCAATTATATAGGTATTTATCTACAATGTCTCGCTATCTTACCGGTAGCTTTTTTATTCCATTGTTGTAGAAAGACTAGTTTTGATGAAAAAAAAAAAAACTTGAAAGTTCATTGTGTACATCCTGTTTAGAATTTAATTTTTTTCTACAGTAAAAAATTTTAAAAGGCACGAAATAAGTGAAAATCACTTGGGGCAATATCTGGGGGTTAAGCAGGATGTAGCAAAAGCTCCCAATTAAATTCACTCATTTTTTTTTTTATTGCAAAAAATTAGTGAATTTAATTGGAAGCTTTTGCTACATCCTGCTTAACCCCCAGATATTGCCCCAAGTGATTTTCACTTATTTTGTGTCTTACAAAATTTTTTACTGGGGAAAAAATTAAATTCTAAACAGGATGTATACAATGAACTTTCAAGTTTTTTTTGCATCAAAACCAGAGTCTTTCTACAACAAAGGAATAAAAAAGCTACCTGTAAGATGGCGAGACATTGTAGATAATGGACGAAAATATATAATTGATTAAAATGTTAAATTGTGTTTTTTTATATTATTTAAAAATTTACCAAAAAATGCATACGAATTTATGGACTGTTTGAGAATTTCAGAGGGCTTGATTGAAGATGATCTCATAGACGACCGAAACTTTTGAATACAACAAAAGAAAAAACATAGCTGCTATGCCTTTTATTTTATCCTACTAAAATTTGATTTGAAATAAAATTTGATCGTTAATTTCTATTATTATTATTATATTTAAAATACGATTTTATTCTGATCATGTCGTAATTTTAATTATTTTAGGAAAATTTATTATTTCCAAAGTCATCATAACTTTAAATATTATGGAATTTATTATTAGAATTCATAGATCATTATACAATTTTAATGAATCCCCCCTTTATCTCTCTTTTATTTCTTTTTTATAATCTCCTTCATTTGTGTGTCAAAACTTTCAAGCTATTAAGAGCATTTTATATATTTCTTTAAAATTCATTACTCTGGTTGTTAGTTCTCGATTTTTCGTTAAATGAATTCTAAAGTAAGAACTTTTAATTGGCTGATTAATAAGTACATTGAGGAATAACTTCCCTTTTAGATGGAATGGTTGTTCAATAGCAGCCAGCCAAGTTATGATAATAAATAATAAATGCAAACTAAGTTCCTTTGATAAAACAATGATAAGCTACTTCGTAAAAGGAATTGCCAATATTTTGAGGAGAAATATTCTTACTTTCAAATAATAATGAGAGCGAAAGAAATAATACTTTCTTCTTATATATTATAATATATTGGCAAGAAAAGTAAAAGGAAGAGAGATATTCAAACAAAAAAAATAAAATAGCTTGTCTATTTCGAACTTTTTAAAATAAAAGTTGCTCTCATCCCGTGGCTAGAGATGGTGCCAATATCAATATTAATAACCTTAAAAGCCAAGGAGGGTGGATATGATTTCGTTTAAAAGTCTGGGCCAAAGAGACTTGTGAAAAATAAAAGTTAAGATTTTTTGTAAACTTTTAAAGCTAATAGTGTTAACAGTTACTGATTTTTTTTTTTTTAATTTTCCTTTAAGAAAACAGAATAATTTTTAGGTATTGGGGGGAGGGGGGATGTATATATTTCATAATAAACTTGATATGTATATTTATATTGACTGATACGAATTGTCTGAAAGAAGAACCATCTCTGCTCATTCTTTGATTGCCTATTAATTACTTAAATACTTCCCTTTAATTATGTTAAAACCGACCGAATATTCGGTTTCGGCCAAAAATCCTGGTTTCGAACCTGAGTCTGAAAAGATGGGATGAGACTCGCATGCAAAAAAAAAAAGATCAAACGATTTGCACTCTGGGTGGAAAAATTTAGCGCGGGGAGCCAAAACTTAGTGCCTCTAAAAAAAAAGGTAAAATGTTTTTACGGGCGGAAAAGGGAAATGTTCCGCGGGGCAGAAAAAAATTTAGTTTCTTTTAAAAAAAAAATTCCGCAGAAAAATTTTTGAGTTAAGGCACAAAAAAAGTATCGATACTTTTACTTACTAGTATTGAATATGATATTGATATTCATGAATAGCTCAATTCGGATTTGACTAAACACTAAACTACTCACATATTTGTTAAATATAATTTTATTCTGGTATAATCGAACAGAAAAATAAGATTGACAAATAATTATGAAATGAAAAAGAAATATGAATTTATGCTGAGGAACTTTGACAGATGAAACAATTTAATATATCTCTTCGTTCTATTAATTATGTATTATTTGAGGTAATTTTAAGCAATAAAAGATTCTAAATAATAAATTTCTAGTTTTATTGTAATTTGAAATTAATTTAGTCCCTTGTGGACGAAAACAAAAGGAATGTTTTAGGAAAATCTTGAAAATTCTCAAAGTTCAAAGGCGATGGAAAAAATGACCTCTATGGATTAGAACCACCCTAATATGCATATTAAGATAAGAGAAAGTAAAAATTCATTGAAATTTTTTTAAATATCCACTGTGGAGCTTATTTTAATTTATAAAATTTTAATATGAGAAGCCATTCTACATTTAGAGGATGTTTTTGATGTGCAAGCCACTGAGGGAAAAACTATACAAGCAAGAACCTGGTACAATTGGTTAAAATTCCTTTTTACATAAAAAAACAGTTTCTGACAGTGACCCGCTTGGCGCACACAAGTTCTATTACTCACGCTCCACATATGTATAATTTGATGCACTGAAGATGGATTGCGTAGACAATCTGAAATATTTGCAAAAAAAATTATTTTAATGTGGAAAACAACCGCTGGTGTATTTTTCTCCGAAAACCTTATATTTTTTTTGAACAAATCAATAAATAGTAGGAACATGGTCTAAATGGCCTCGATGCCGAAAAATACCATAAATAAATTTAAAAAGAAGAAAAAAACTCAATGGCCTCAGCCCAACATGCAAAATTAAAAAAAAGCATATTATATTAAAATATTTAAAAAAAAGTCGGTTCAAAAAAAGTCTCTGACAGGCAAAAAAGTCGCAAAAGTCGTTTTTGAAATTCTCAAAAAACGTTTCTGGAAAAGTTTGAAAATTGACTAAAGTCGAAAGACTTTTTTTCCGCTCTCTAATTATAAGTAACAAGTTTCTCTTTCATATAGACGTCAGCAGCCCAGTTCTAATCTAGACGGCCGCGGCCCACGTGTTGGGAACCGCAGCCCTAGTATATTATTATTTAATCAAATAATACTATCTGAATTAAATATTTTATTTAAATTCATGACCTCGCTTTATAATTGAAGTTTTTAAATTTGGACAAATATTTACCATTTAATCAAAAAGAGATCCTGATAACCTCTGTTTTCAAATAAGGTCTGTCTGTCTGCCATATTTATATCATATATTCCATTATAACGCGAGAACGATAAACAACAATTAAATCCGAGCCTTTATTTAAATTATCAAGATAGGGGATGAAGTAAATATTTAACTAATCCTTTTGTTTAAAATGACTCTGGATAATATTTAACCTGAGAGATGTAGTGAATCGGTTTATCTCATATTTTTGTACTTTTTTCATAGTACAGTATATTTTCAAGTATTGTTCTTTCTTATCCATATCAGAAATTTACCCATTATTACTAGATGAAATTATTCGCTTGGTTTTTTATATCTAGCTATTAATTTTTTATTTCTAAATGGACGCAAGACCTTTTTCCATTAATCTAATCTGTCCTAAGTAAAATGTCTTGGTTGAAGAAAGACTTTCCTATTCTTTTTACGAAGAGCACATCATTAAGAGTGTAATACTTCTTAATAGCCCTTAGAGCTCTCTTTAAATACCTACAACTTTTTTAGATAAAATTGCATGTGGATCATTAATTTTTACTTTCTCTTACCTTTATAAAAAAAAAAACAATCCCAACATTGAGATGGAGTTGGAAACTCCATCCAATTTTTAATTTTATATTTTAATAAATGTTTATGAAAATCTTACAGTACATAACGTGTGCTTCATAAGATTTCAATGACAAAATGAGAATATATATTAAAGAGCATCTAAAAAATAATTCTTTTTTGAATTTTAATCAAAATCGTTGGAGCGAATTTTAAAAAAATCGAAAAAAAAAAAAACTGAAAAAGTACATCAGTAAAGTACTTTTACTTCAAAATAACAAAGTTTTGAATTGTTAGTTAGATAAACCGATTCACTACATCTCTCAGGTTAGTTTTATTATTTCCCAATAATCACCAAGTCAAAATTATTTTATGGTACGTCCATTCAACACTTCTTTAGAAAAAATGGCATCGTTGAAAATTCGCCACTACTTTAGAAGGTCCTCTTTAAACATATAAAATCTGGTTTCGAAATTTCAACGGGAAAGTTGCCAAATAGAGCGTGACAGACAGACAGACGGACATTAACGAATTATATTTTAGACCTATATAGATAGTACAGCAGATATTATATCCTAAATTATTGTTGCCTTTGATAATTTATACCCTCTCCTTTTGCGTTCCACAAATTGTAAAACGAGGCTCTCTAATTAAAACGAAAACTTATTAATTATTATTATTAATAAACTTCAGTGATGACCAAGATGATTTTAAACTTAGAAAGAGCGATATTATAACTTGATAACTTCGCTATAAATCCGCTACTTTAATAAAATTGAGAAATTCTCTATATAGATGATCGATTCAAATGCTCTTCCCATCTACATAAATGGGGCTCTTTTAACATGATTCTCTCATTATTATTTTATAGATTACATCTAGAAATCCTCTTGATTGCGTCATGACGAGGGTGGATTATTACATACATTAAGCTTTATTGATTTTTTTTTGGAATTTTATTATTATAGATAAACTCATCAATAATTTATTCGTCTTCCTTTCTATTTTGTTTCTCGTTAATCTTTTTTTTCCTCTCTAATGCGTTAGTATTCGGCCTAATGCCCTATCTAGGCTTCTGATTTAGATAGCGGCGGTTATCCTTCGGGATAGCAATTGGGACATGCCACTCCCACGGGACTCCTTATTCAGCCATTTCACGGAGACGTCTTTGGTCCAATTACCCACAAATCACCATCCCTCTAACAGTGACCGTTATGGGAGACGATAAAATTTCAAACCTATCCTTCTTAAGCCTGTGACTTTCATTCATTCTTAACCTGATTTTATATAATTGATTCAATCGATAGTATTTCACTCCCCCACCCTCTTTTAGCTTGAAAAATCCCTTATTTAAGTAATCCGATTAGTTACAAAAGTCAGACATCATTAAAAGTTTCAAAGTACATTAATTAATCTATTTTAGTTTGTTTAAGGAAAGATGTATATTCAATTAATTGTTAACTTTAAAATAATTGGTAAAAATTATCTGATTAAAGGTGTAAAAATTTTTATTTTGGTTCTAGTAATTAAAACTTTCATTTGAACTTTTTTTTTAGGTTTATTAGTAACCTTACAGAAAGCATGAAAGGATAATCAAATTAAATTGATTTTCGCTCAATATAAGTAAGGTAGTCACACTAAATACTCTTGAATTACGGTAGATAATGCAATGATTTTTTTTTAACAATTGAAATATTATTCAAGATATTTTGCATTGACATTTTATTAGAGTTTCTCAAGGGTAGAATTCACTTAGATGCCGCCCAAATCATTTAAATCAGGGTCGTGTATATATTTTTTTCGGAGGCAGAAGAAAAATTTATTTCTTTTTTCTTCTCCCAATCCACACAAATCCTCTAATAATAGAAATAATTTCATAATTGTTATTTAAAAACACCACTTAGTCAAATTTTCTACTATAATTTTAGTTTTAAGTTTTAGTTATTGTTATTAAGAAAAATATCGGAAAGTTTTTTTTTAAGTTTTCTTTCTGAAAGAAAAAACTCCAAAGTAAAATTGTAAAGCCAAAAAATAAATGAATGCGGAAAATGTATTCATGGGGCCGCAAAAACCTAGTGGAAAATACATTGTCAATTTGTACAAAAAAATGCATTATAAAAAATCAAAAATCAAATATATTATTTCAAGTAAAAACTTCTCCAATTGGCTTCGTAATTTAGATTATTATTATTTTTTATTAATAATCTAATTACGAAGCCAATCGGAGAAGTTTTTATTTAAAATATATTATTATTATTTTTCCTCGGGGACATTTTAAAATTTTCAAGGAGAAGGGAGGACTCCCGATTACAGTCTGTTAATTCTAATTTGATTAATAATTTTGAAAATTTGTAGCTATTTTGGAAGGATAAGGAGCTAGAAAACTAAATTCAACATATTGAACACAACGTTTCGGTGCTTAGTTGTGTCATCTTCTGATTTCTCATTAATTTACATTATAAATATCTAAAACCACTTTACAAGAACTCACATTCTCCTAACTGTGAGGCAATATTCTGATTATTTTTTTATTTTTCACTAATATCCAGTTCATTTATAAATCCGCTTCACTTTTGCAAAACCTACCCTGTCATCACATTTATGAATTGGCAATTTACACAAACAATATTTCCAATAGGATTAAGTATTATTAGATTAAATTGTAAAAAAAAAAAAAAAAAAAACTCTTCCCTTCCTCTTCACGAATATTACTGTTCGAGATTTATAAACAATATTATATTATTCTATTCTATATTCTATTTCAATTTTTACATTTCCCTTAGGCATTTCATAATTTCTCAGTTCGCTTTGTTTACCTTTTTTTTTACTCGAGTTCACTTAATGCTTAAAAAAGCATAAAAATATTGAATAAAAAGTTGTTCAATAAGCATAAAATTTGGGAAAAAGCATCTCATAAGCAACTTCTCCTCATATCATTTGGGTATAAAGGTACAAGGGGGGGGGGGGGTAAAGGAAATAATTAATTTTAATATACAATTTTAAAAATTATTACTTAAAATTTTTATTTGTATATATATTCCTGTAAACAAGTACAGAATGCAACTTTAAATTACCGAAAGTGGGCGGCCAGTCCCACCAGATTCCTCCCCTCTCCCGCGAGGGTCCACCGCAGAAGAACCAGAGTAGGGAAGGCGCGATTTACGCAGTTGCCGAAGGATTTGCTTTACATGAACGTTTTTGCTGAATAATGTTTTGAATTATGTTTAAAAATTATAGGCTATGAATATTCGTAAAATAAGTTCAAATAAGCACGAAGGAGAAAAAAAGCATGAAAACTCAAAAAAAGCAATCTCAATACACTTAGTTTTTCGTAAATCGTGTAGAAGTTAAGTACCTAATGGTAGCTTATAAAATTCAGCAATAAGCATTTTGCTTAAAATCCGGTCTCTGTCAGAGCTGGCTCGTTGTAGTTCTCTGAGGGGCAACTTTCATAGGAATAATACTGAGGTGGGTTCCTGTTCCCTCCCTCAGGAGGAGGAATCTCAAATAGAATTGGATAATTTTTTGGCCAGAGTGGATTTGAACTCGTCTTCAGCTGAAGATTATTAGCTTAACTGCTTTTATCCCCTCGTTAAATCGTCCCCTAATAATTAATTAACTTATCGTAAATATTCAATGAATAATTTATTTATTTACACTTTAATTTTTGAATGAAGAAAAAAAAAATTTCTTTGGTAGACTACTTTTAAGCTTCTCTGATGAGTGGCAGATTTTCCTTCATCTCTTCGTCAATTCAGTCAATATTAAATTTCTTCTGGTTGGCTTGTTTGTGAGTTCATTTGTAAAATCTGTTTATTGATCTTGCCACTTTAGATGGCTGACATTTGTCTTGTAGACAGCTTTTGAACTCCCGAAATAACAAAGTCACCTAATCACAAAACCACCCCCATATCTTTTCCTCTCATTTTATTCTTCTCTCTTTTTCTGTTTCTCGGCTTCATTTTCTATTTACTCGAAAGCTATTTTTTTAGCCCCCCCCCCCCCCCCCCCCCTTCCTTCCAATTCTCCCAGTTTACTATTAAACCAAGGAGCTGCACATTCGGGGAACAACTTCGAATCTCATTCATACTTGACCTCTGGATCTTTCATTAGATCCACCTTCAAGTATCCCCACTTGACTTTTTTATTATTTATTTAATATCGCTTTCCACTTGATGTTTGTTCTACATGAAATTGATTTCATTCTCTCTTATAGACTTTCTGACTTGTAAAAATGTAATTCACTATCCTATGTTGAACGAGTTTTACTTTTCCCCACCATTATGTATAATAAGACTATGTCTATTTTTTTGTTAGTGAGGCCAAGCGCCCCATGGCCCCCGGGAATTGAACCCAGGATCTCTAGCCTTTCTGGAGAAACATACATATATTATTGCTCTAAGCCAGAGGACCCTCGATCTGGGCTTGGT
The DNA here is from genome assembly GCA_023213315.1 of Euborellia annulipes. NCBI lineage: Eukaryota > Metazoa > Arthropoda > Insecta > Dermaptera > Anisolabididae > Euborellia > Euborellia annulipes. The sequence continues at coordinate 8,251 of JAKCPI010019229.1, read as the reverse complement.
GCAATAAATAGCACACCGATGTCCCAGAAAGACTGGAGATCCTGGGTTCGATTCCCGGGAGCTAGGGGCGCTCACCAATAAAAAAACATATCGAGGTATGTTGAATACTAATATCTTATTCAAATACCTATATACCTATACATCTTGAAAAATATTTAATTATGTTTAATAGAAATGAATTAAATTATATGGAAATTTTCTTAATAGAAATTTTTTAAATTAAATGATTTTCGCCAAGCCCCTTGATAATCAAAATTTGAAATTTTTCACGAGCCGCAAATAAAATAACGTATTTAAAAGGTATGCAAAAAAGGTATTAAAACATTTTTTTTTTTTACAAAAATTATATTTATTGAAAACAAATAAAAGTACAAAATAAGGCATTTGGATACCAAATGGCTTAAATAAATATGCCTGGGCCCCCAATAGATATATTAATAAAATATGAGTATCGTAAAAAGTATATGGCCTAAGTTGCCAAAAATACTGTGTGTATGTGTGTTTTTTTTTTTAATTAAAATTAGAAAATGAAGTTTATTTTATTAAACTTGCATTGATGCATTCTTAAAGCAGCGAGTGTTCGAGTGAAAGGGTGTTTTATATATCATGAAAATCGGCTTTAATCGTGCTTGTGCCTGCACTTTCTATTTATAAATTAATCTGCACTTTACGTGGTTTATTTTTTGTGCATATTTCGGTCGCGCAAATTTTATATTTATGTTGAAACGAAAGAAAAAAAAAACATTCTCTAAAATTAAATAAAAAAAAACCTTTTGATTGTAAATCCACACAAAATGGAAATTTTGAAAGATCTTTTAAAGAAAAATCATCTTGTCATCTTTAGAAAAGCTTATTCTTATTTTGTATCATAGATAAATCATTTATATTTTTTATTATACACTTGAAATAGATAAAGTCTTAAAATTTATCTTTGCGAAACGTTCAAACTGCTTTTTTTAATAGCCTATATATTCTTTTTGCTCTATTGAGAAAATATAACTTAAAGTTAGATCAAATCTAACAAGTGGATACTTTTTAAAACTACATACATTTATAGATTTATTATTTTTTTTTACCAATCATTAAATTTATTTTTAACAAACAACTTTGAGAGTTTCTCTTTAAACAAAACGCAAAAATATATCTGTTTGTTTGATCTTTTTTTGCCTCAAGTCTCGGAAGATCTTGGACTTAGGTTTAACTAAAAACAATAATTCTAAAATATAATTTTTTACTTTTATTAGATCTAATCCTATTTTTTTTTTCAATTACACGGTCCTCCCGCCTGCAAATATAAATTGTTTTTAACCTTTTGTTTCTATTCAGTATTCTATGAAGCTCCATTTTTTCTTTACTTGAAGATAAGCAATCCACCCAAATGGTCAAGTTTTATTGAAGTTACAAAATAAAACATTTTTTTCAAATATATATGGTAAGAAAGATTTATTGGGTAGATTTGGGAACGAAAGAAAAAGGGGCCTCGCGGATGCGACTTCGCCCACGTCTATATTAGTCTACGCTACGCCTCTGTTTTTAGCGATCAAGTAGGGCCTACTAACTAATTTCTCCATGTTTTTTTTTTTAATTTAATTTATTAATGAATGCTTTTGTACATGATTCTTGGCTTAGAATCTTTAAAGTACTTATTTGTCTCGGACTTGCCTCTATTTCAAAATTCTTTATTTTTTTTCTTTCATGCTTGTTTTAAACTGAAAATGCACTAGAGCGATATGATAAACACGAATTTGTTTTATTATAAGCCTATTAATAATATTTGATATACAGGCATTTAAAAAATGACTTGATAAATGTTTTTTTTTTTTCCAAGTTAAAAATGACTTTAAAATGGATGAAAAAGGGGAATTAATGTTTCTTAGTGGCTGTCAGAAATGAACCCAGAGATAAGTGACAGATGATTTTAATGTCAGAAAGGAACTTAATAAAGGACTAAGCGAAAATTTAAGGAAATATTTTTATAAGGGTTTTGTCTTAAAGTAATTTCATTAAAAATAAATTTATTGACATCACAAATAATTTAATTCGCTTATTTATTTTGGAATAATTTTCTTTGGGAATCTTGTTTTTCTTTAATGATAATGAGACAAGTAAAATACTTTTTGTTCCTCTTAAGTTACAAAAATTTCAATCGAATATTGTCAAAAGTAAAAAAAAGTAAAACTTTATATAAGTCTCGTGCCATTCTAGCCACCTATTTTTATTTATTTTTTTTTTCTTTAATCCCTAACTTTTAAAGATAAGGCCTAGAGATTAGAGAAATAACAAATGTCATTATTGATAAACTTAAAAGCCTAGGGATGTGAGTTCATAGGCTAAACCAAGCAATCCTAAGAAAAATGTTTGATATAAATAAATGTGGGTCTATTCTAATTAATATAAATAAATAATGTTTAAAATCTATATATTTATTCAAAGATGAAAAAAAGCAAAAACTCTTTTCTCAGTTCTGAATATTTGATCTCTTGCACATTGAAGAAGATATCAATATTTCATAAGTTGGCATTTTTCATTTTCCCAACTGAACCTGTGTATAAATATTTTAAAATATCATCCCATAAATATAAAAATCTGGTGTGAATAGTTGCACAGCACACAACTTTCTCTTACCTTTGGTAATCGAAAGTTGTATTCTGTGCTTGTCACTCCAGATTTTTTGTGTCGACATGTATTTAGTTTCCGACAGTATGGTTCATTCGATTTTCAAGATGTAAAATTTTTTTTTTTTTTTTTTTTTATTAAAAAACATTCACACTTTTTTCTCATTCACACTCACACTCACACACACATTCACACTGCCTTTTCGGAAGCTCAGGCCATATAAGACATTTACGATAACCGTTATTTATGAATTTATATATATTAAATAAATAAGTAAAAATAAATAAATAAATTTATTACTACCCGCCTAGAGGCACCAGTCCTCGGTGGCTAGGTCCAACAAACACAATACAAATTTAAATACAATAACAAATACAACAAAACAAAACAAAACAAAGGGAAAAAGAAAAAAAAAAAAAAAAATAAAATAAATAAATAAATAGAAATGCATGCCCATTAACAATCAACATGTTCATGCATTTCCATCGAAAGAAATAAAAAAAAAAAAACAATATCAAAAAATTCACGCAAGCCACGAGACCAGGAGTAAACGTCGCTTTAGCCATCCCGACATTCGCCTTAAGCTGTTAAGGAAAACCTGGCCAAAACCTTAACAAGGATGGTATGACCTCTCTACCTCAACTATTCTCTGCGATCAAGAACTAAATAAAAATTTCACACAACTAGCACATTAGGACTTGACAAAAATTTATTATAGATTTAATCATAGGGGGCAGAGGACTATAATCCCAAGTAGTGACAGACAAACCGTTCCACAAATCAATTCCAGATCCTACCAACGAATGCAATCCTACATTCTTCAAGAATCTTGGCTTCTGAATTTTCCTTCTATGATCAACCCTACTATAATAATTTGGTTCGCGAAATCTACTTGTTATCTCCTCCCAACTCCTAATACCTTGATACGCCTTAAACATTACCCTCAATTTTGCCCACTCCCTCCTTTCTAATAGACTAGCCCACCCTAACTCTCTAATCATCAAAGAAGGACTACTAAATCTATCAAATTTTCCAAAAACAAATCCAGCAGCCCTTCTCTGAACCATTTCTATCTTCCCCTCTAACTGATGCGAATGTTTGTCCCACACCATTGAACAATACTCTAAATTAGGTCTCACATAAGTTAGATAAACTTTGGACTTGACTTCTCTAGACGTACCTCTCAAAACTCTCCCAAACATCCCTAATTTCCTATATGCCTTATTCACTATAAAATTTATATGGGTATCCCACTTTAAATTCGCCTGAATGTGAACTCCCAAATATTTATAAAATTTAGATTCATTGATAATATTAGGGTCCAGGCATTTTTATTTAAGCCATCTGGTATCCAGATGGCTTAAATAAAATCATCGGACTGCCTGGGGTCCGAACCCGCGACGTTTGGTATATGAGGTTAGCACGCTAACCTCTACACCACGCCCCGTGGGCGATGTAAAATTTATAAGTATGGGAAAATATTTATATTTTGTTACCATGGCAACCATTTCTCCTATCTTTCCTATTGAGTACAAGAGTAAAGTGGTCTTCAGAAGATTTCAATAACAAAATGAGAATATACATTTGAAAGAGCATCTAAAAAATAATTGATTTTTGAATTTTAATCAAAATCGTTGGAGCCATTTTTGAGAAAATCCAAAAAAACTTCAAAACTACATCAGTAAAATACTAGTAGGCTACTCTTTGGCCGATTTTGTTTAAAAGCTTATTTTCACCCTTCAGGGGGTGTCTAACTTAAATAAAAAATTTCAACCTCCTAACTCAATTCCTTCATGCTTAAAATTGAACACACTCACGCACATACACACAGATAGACCATGTCGCGAAAACCACTTTTTTGGATTCAGGGAACCTCAAAACGTGTATATCCATCAAAATCACAACATCGAATTTTTGACATGGATCCAATACTTTCTCACGATATATATATAGATATATTAAGAATTTACACTTTTATTGATATATATATATATATAATAAACATATATAGGTAAAAGAAAGTAAAAGCTACTACGGTTTAAATGACAATTCTACTTTCTTTAATATCCGATTTAATAGAAAAATAAAATATTAATATATAATATTATCAAATATTTATATATTTGTTATCAATTCTAATACGTTATCATTATTTTCAGATTTCGTCAGTTCAGACACTCAGTTGCGTGCATCAGCTGAGATAGGAACGAGCCAACTCTTTTCTCGAATGCTGAATGAGCCGTTTTCGAAATGAATCTTCTCTTCTTTTTGCAAGCTGTGACCGCAGGTAAGAAGACATTTTTTTCTAAATTTTATTTCTTGTTTTGGAGAAAAAACTTTTGTTCAAAGAAGTTTAATTATGTATTTTCATCAGATCCTGTGGTTTTTGCTTTTAAAAAATTTTCATAAATTTACATGTTTATTCTGACGATCAAATTCACCTTAATTCTAAAATATTCTTTATTTAATTATATTTTTTCTCATTAGGAAATTTTTGCATAAGATTAAATTTGAGGATATGAAAGAATTACAAATGGAAAATTTTTTATTTTCTCTTTCTTAACTCTACCTTCTTATGTATTCAATACCCTGTATATAGAGGGAAAGTATTGCGAACATGTCAAAAATTTGATGTAGAGATTTTGATGGATATACACGTTTTGAGGTCCCCTGAGTCCAAAAATGTGAGTCCCGCAAATTAGACCGTCCCTCCTGATGTGTGTCTGTGTGATGATTTGAAGGAAATAAGCTACGAAATTGAAATTTTATATTTAAGTTAGGTATCCTCCCGGACAGTTAAAATAAGCTTTTGAACAAAATTGACCAAAGTACAAGTACTTTACTGAACTAATTTTTCAAAATTTTTTTTCCCCCTTCGAATTTCTCAAAAATTTCTGGAAAAAAATTTTGATTTAAATGGATATAACAACTATTTTTTTAGATGCTTTTTAATAAGTTTATAAGTAAAATTTTTCGTGAAAATTATTTGAAGTACACTTAACTGATGTAGTTGATCAGTTTTTCAGTTTTTTTTCAAATTTCTCAAAATACACTCGAACAATTTTAATTTAAATTCATAAATCAACTATTTTTTAGATGCTCTTTAAAAAGTATTTTAATAAATTTTTTCGAAAACGTGTTTGAAGTACACTACTGATGTAGTAGACCTATTTCAGATTTTTTCGATTTTTTTTTACAGACTTTAATTCAAAGAAGCTTTTTAATATCTGATTATATTTCTATCTCATGTCTAATTAAACCATCTTTGACATAATTCAAATATTCATTACATATTACTAAAACGTATCGATAGGATAATCGTTGGAAATTAGTTTACTTGCAAATGGATTATGGAAATAAATCTCTATAAAATCTATATGTTAGAGCACACTCATCATATAATTGAACTTAATCATTGCCTCCCACTCCTTCCAATTAGGCAATTTAATGGTTCAAATTTTAGCAAGACTAAAATGATAATTTGGCATTCATATAGTATATATTTAAAAAAAAAAAAGTTAATTAAAAAGCACTCATTGGATCCCATCAATCCATCAAGCTTGATTTATTAGTTTTTTTTTTTTTAACTTTATTATGTGCCATCATAATGAATAAAAAATAAAAACGTGCGAGTTTCATAAAGAGTAGGCTACTTCTTAGTCAACCTTTGAGTGAAAATCCACGATAGGACCCCTTTGAAATGAAACTTGCCTTTTATTCCATCCACGCTTGCTTTATGTTCAAATAAACTTGCCTGACATAAAAATTAATTTCACTTAAAAAGAAATTCACTCATATATTTTTTCTCTTTATATTCTTGAATTTTTTTTTTTTTATAATTTAGAATTTCAAATAAAAAATCTGATAGCACAGTACCCAACTTTCTCTTCGGTCATTAAAGTTGTGTTCGGCGCAGATTTTTTGTGTTTCATTATAAGATTTAAAATTTATAAATAAAAAATATATTTTTTATTTTTTTTTTTGCTTTAGCCGGGTGCAGAAATATATTTTAAAATTGAAATTAAAACATTATCTTTGTTTCCATAAATAATTATATTTGGTACTAGGCGGAAAGCCCTACTTAGGGGTGCAGCCCCTGGACCCCTTGCACGCCTCTGGCGAGCAAGTTTATTACCAATTTGGGATTTTTGTTGCAATGGAAGTGTTAAGACGAATCTTGAGTTCAAGCGAGGGTACCGACTGGGCACAGGACAAAAGGGTCTATTTATGACTGTTTGAAGGGTCACTCATATGCGTGCTCTTTTCTTTTTTCAACTGCTGCGTAGCTCCTCCCACAGTTCCTAGTCGTATAACCAGAAAGCTCATTCACAGAGCACATATGACGCTCTCTAATTTCCAAGCTAACTTGTAGATTTTGTGTTCCCATATTGAAGAAATTTGATTATAATTAATTCTTCCAAAATATTTAAGAGATTCAAATTATTATACTATACTCCCTGGTCCAAGTACTATATGAGAAAAGAAAAACACAGAGGCCCCTAATAAAAAAAAAAAAAAAAAAAAAATACTTATTGTACGGATTATCCCAGCATATTTAATTTCTTTAATAAAAAAAATTAACTTAGAAAAGAAAAGAGTTCTTAAACTGATTGAGCCCTCCGGAAAGAAAGGATCAGTGAAAAGTCGGGTTGAAAAAAAAAAAAAAAGAATTAGGAAGAGTACAAAAGGTGAGGAAGTTTTGATCACTTCTCAGGTTGCAATGAACTTCCGACAGAGAGGGATTAGTGTAAAGAAAACATGAAAGGAATACCAATTCACCCTCTAAATTATTTTATTCTTGTTCTTCATAAAGAAAACTTATTAAATAGAATTCATCTATGCTGTCATGTTTCAAATAATATCAAAATGAAACTTTATTTGTTCTCTATTCTGAATATTAATTAGCATTTTAATCGATATTGAAGAAGGAAATTAGGCCTATATAATTTTTTATCGCATTTTCTTTCCTTGTATAGTATTTATTTATTTATTTATTTATTTATTTATTTATTCAATCAATTGTACATAGGGCTAACGTGAAAAACATCCAGACCTTGTATTTTACTTTCCCTGTATAAAAGTGAAAGTATAATAATCCTGAATTTTTTTTTTTATATAGGCCTGCCTACACCATAATTTTACAGATAAAAAAAAAAATCTTCCAAAACTGCAAAACAAATTAAGAAAACAGAAAATGTTTTGTTACTTCGTTGCCTTCTTTTTAATTTATATATTTATTTATTACCACTCGGTTTGCTGCGGCTATTTAGGATTTTCTTGTTTACCTATATTTTTTATGTAAAATGTACCAATGGCTATTTGGGGACGTTCCACACGCAGATTCCTCGGGGTCACCCACTCGAGCCACGCAACGATTGTGGTAACTGTTGATGCCAGGTTCCTTTGACTAAATTTATTTTTTTTTTTAATAAGTAATATAAACGATGATCAACCGATCGATCACGATTAATTTTATTGTCACCCTCTAATACTGTGTAGACATTATCGCAAAATTTACTTTTCTTAACAGTATAAATTGTCCACTCAACTTATCTACACTGTAAAAAAATATGAATTTTCAATCATTTTCCATATACTTTCGTGGTTGAATATTAATATGCCCAGGATATGAAAT